>CM051347.1:46724881-46909881 GCA_028015215.1 Gynostemma pentaphyllum | reverse complement strand
CCGTATTCTATAAATAGAATTGTTTCATTTAGCTTTCAGTTTTTCTTTTTAATCTCTGTATTTTTCAGAGGATTCCTCATCTTTTTGTACCTGTATTACTTTTCCTTAATGAAGGTCTATATTTCCAAAAAAATATTTTATATTCTTTTTATTATTGAAATTTTTTGCTTCTAACAGAAAAAAAATCATTAATGCTATTCTCATCGAAAAAAACAGTAATTATATGTCATTATGTTCTACGTGTGATTAGGCTCAAACTCTTATTTTAAAAAAAAAAAACCATTAATGGTGTGTTTGAGACTACCCCTTTATTTTAAAGTTGCTTTTTGGAGTTGAACCTTCAATATTGCTTTCATATTTTACTGCTCCAAAGATACAACTACATGTTAGGTTTTACAGAGCATGCTCATTTCCTTTTCTTCCTTTTTATCTATCTCATTTTTCTTGATTAGCACATCGATTCATATATAACCAGGATGCTGACCAAAGAGAAGATACATTAAAGAAGGACAAGGAAGAGGTTTTAGCAAATCTTTCGCTTGCCCAAAGGACATTGGGAGAATGGAAAAACAGAGTAAATAAGCTTGAGGAAGACAATTCAAAGCTGCGCTGTGCTCTTGAGCAAAGTATGACAAGACTCAATAGGATGTCAGTTGATTCAGATTATCTTGTTGACAGGTAAATCATTATAAATGTTTACAACTTTTTATTTGGGAATTAACCACCTTAGCTTCTTTCTCTTCTAATCCAATTTCATCGATGATTGAACATATTTAACCCACTGTAAAGTAACTTGTCTTTTAAGTGGTCAAACCATATCCCCATCTTTGAAGGACCTCAGTTTTGTTGACTAGTCAATTGTCCTCTCCTCAAGTTGAAACTCTGGCCATCTCCACTGTTCCTACTTTTATGAAGGATCATGTAGTTCCGTTCGTATCTAATTCTGGTACTGTGCCTCTTTCAATTTTCTGGACATCTTTTTTTTTTCCCCCAATTGAGAATCACAACTTTTATTGAGAAGAATGAAATGATACAAAAGAAGTGCCAGCCAAAAATGACCAACAAAATTACAGCTTGATAATAAAAAAGGGAATTATAAAATAATTTTGTAAACTAAAGAGTTGAAGAGAATGTAATTCATGTATTTACTAACGACATACACATCATATATATACACATTAGAGTCTAACCTAATGGGCTTAAAAGTAATGGGCCTAACTATGTAACTATTATAATAAACTCAATAATTATATCTAACACTCCCCCTCAAGTGGAGCATATATGTTAATCATGCCCTGACTTGTTACAAAGGTAGTCAATCCGTGGTCCATTCAAAGCTTTTGTAAAGATGTCGCCTAATTGTTCTCCGGTCTTCACATATCCAGGAGAAATCAGCCCCAATTGTATTTTCTCACGAACAAAGTGACAATCAACCTCAATATGTTTAGTACGCTCATGAAAAACGGGGTTTGAAGCGATATGAAGGGCGGCTTGGTTATCACACCATAGTTTCATTGGATGCAAGACCGAAAATCCCAACTCAATAAGAAGTTGACGAATCCATATCACTTCACAAGCCGATCGAGCCATAGCTCTATATTTCGATTCAAGACTAGATCGTGATACAACATGTTGCTTCTTACTCTTCCAGGAGACTAAATTCCCTCCCACAAAAACACAATAACCGGTAGTAGATCTTCGATCTTCTTTGACCAGCCCAATCAAGACCTGAGAAGCATTCAATCTCACTATGTCCATGATTGCCATATAGAATTCCTCGTCCAGGGGCACCTTTTAAGTAACACAAAATCTGTTCAATGACCTTCCAATGTTCAATAGTAGGTGAGGACAAATATTGACTCACTATACTAACTGGATATGCAATATCCTGGACGAGATTCCGATAAGGTAATTAAGTTTTCCAACCAACCTCCTGGTATCTTTCAGGTTCTTCAAATAATTCACCATCCCTTGTAAGTCGCAAATTAGGATTCATTGGGGTGCTACATGGTTTAGCCCCTAATTTACCGGTCTACGATAGTAAATCTAACACATATTTCCTTTGAGAAAGGAAGATCCCTTTATCGCTTCTTGTCACTTCAACCCCCAAAAAATATTTTAACGCCCCTAAGTCCTTGGTATGAAATTGACTATGGAGGAAAGTTTTGAGGGATAAAATACCGCACTATCACTCCTGTGATGACAATGTCATCTACATACACAACCAACAAAATGATCCCAGTGCAGACTTGCGATGAAAAAGCAGAATGATCGATGTACTTTTTCTCATGCCAAATTGTTCAACCGCCAAGCTAAATTTACCAAACCATGCCCGAGGGCTCTGTTTCAAGCCATACAACGATTTTCTCGGATAACAAACCTTTCCATTCTCCCCCCGAGCAACAAATCCAGGTGGTTGCTCCATATACACCTCTTCGTGAAGATCCCCATGAAGAAACGCATTCTTGATATCTAACCTGGTGCAAAGGCCAACCATATGTAGCAGCCCGGGAGAAATAAACAATCGAATCGACGTGAGTTTGGCAACAGGAGAAAAGGTGTCAGAATAATCAATCCCATAGACCTGAGCATACCCTTTAGCAACGAGACGGGCTTTCAAACGAGCAATAGATCCATCAGGATTAACTTTGATTGCAAAAACCCACTTACAACCAATAGCTTTCTTACCCGTAGGTAAATCGACCAAAGTCCAAGTTCCATTTTCTTCTAAGGCCCGCATTTCCTCGATCATGGCATTACGCCACCCAGAATGAGAAAGGGCATCATGAAGCGATCTTAGGTAAAGACACGGAATCAAGTGATGCAATAAAAGAACACACAGAGGGAGACAAATTGTTATAAGATACAAAAGAAGTAACAGGATACGTACAAGTTCGTTTCCCCCTACCGGAGGGCAATAGGGAGATCAACCTGTGGATCGGATCTCGACGACAAAGCCTCTTGAACGACGGTGGTATCTGGACATGAATCTGGTACAGTATGAGGACGACGGGTAAACACTTGAGGAAAGGGAGGCATAGGCAGGGAGATTGGTAGAGGAGGAGGAACAACAGTTGGTACTTCAGAAGGAGGTGGCAAAAAGCAAGTCGGTATTTCAGAGGGAGGTGGAACAACGGTAGTAGTGGTGTAGATTAACAAGTTATCATCCTCCTCAGGAGAAATGTACGAGACAGAAGGAGAGAACGGTGTATTTTCCAGGAAAAGTAACATCCAGAAGAAACCAAATATCTATTAAGAACGGTAGAGAAACATCGATATCCCTTTTGAACCCGAGAATAGCCAAGGAAAATACATTTTAAAGCCTTGGGATCAAGTTTAGAAAGTTGAGGACGAACATCCCGAACAAAACATGTGCAACCAAATATCTTAGGTTCTATAGGAAATAAAGGTTTATTGGGGAGCAAAGAGTGGTAAGGAATTTGACCATTAAGAACCGAGGAAGACATGCGATTAATGAGAAAACAAGCAGTAGAAACAGCATCTGCCCAAAAATGTTTAGGAACCTGCATTCGGAAAAGTAAAGCTCGGCGGTTTCCAACAAATGTCTATTTTTACGTTCGCTACCCCGTTTTGAGACGGAGTATCGACACAAGATGTTTGATGGAGAATGCCATGTGTGATCATAAAATTTTGAAAAGTGGATGACATATATTCTTTTGCGTTATCACTTCGAAGAGTTTTTATTGAGATATTGAACCGAGTTTGAATTTCAACACAAAACGCAGAAAAATGAGAAAATACCTCGGAACGAGATTTCATGAAATAAAGCCATGTCATTCGAGAGTAATCATCAACAAATGTAACAAAATACCGAAATTCGGTTATAGAAGCAACAGGACAGGGACCCCAAACATCGGAATGAACTAACTCAAAAGGAGCACTTGCACGTTTATTAACTCGTGGACCATGATTGACACGATGATGTTTAGCAAAGTGGCACGACTCACAATCTAAAGAGGACAAATGCTGAAACTGAGGGCACAATTTCTTAAAAACAGAGAGAGAAGGATGACCTAATCGACAATGAGTATCAAAAGAAGACGATGATGATACTCCAGAACATGCAACAGAAAATTGAGGGTCAAGAACGTAGAGGCCGCCAGATTCATGTCCTTTACCAATAATCTGCTTTGTCGTAAGATCCTGAAACAAACAATAAGTGGGATAGAATGAGACACAACAATTTAAAGAGCGAGTAATTTGACTGACAGACATCAAATTAAATGACAAATCAGGGAGGCTAAGAACACAAGACAAGGGTAATGAAGGAACAGGCTTAGCTTGACCAGATCCAATAACAGCGGAAGTGGATCCATCTGCTAAAGTAACATGAGAAGACGAAGTATGTGGTTTGAATGTGGAAAGTAATTTAGGATTACCTGTCATATGGTCAGTTGCACCAGAATCTATGACCCATTTGGAGGAGGAAGAAACAAGACATAATGTCGATTTACCTGACTGAGCAATAGTAGTACCGGGGGCAAACTGATGATCCATTTTGCCAGCCATCAAATCAGAACAAACTTGTAATTGACCCCGAAAGAAACAAACAATGACCAAGATCAACAAACGGCTAAAGAATTAGCCACAAAAACGAATGATAGTTGAAACCCAAGTAGAAAACAAAACAGATCTGAAAATTGGCCACAAACAGATCTGACCCAAAAATAGCCAAAAAACCAGATCTGGACAGCACACAAAAGGCTCGTTTTCTTCACAAACAAGCACGAGTTGAACCCAAAAACACCACAGAACAACCGGAGATACAATTCCGATCAGACCCAAACAAACGGCGGCGGAAACGGCCCTCTCACGCGCCCTCACGCGCCGGCGCGTGAGGAAGGAGGCGGACTGTGCGGCGGCGCGTGTGACTCCACGCGCGGTGGTTTCCGGTGACGGAAACTGCGATTTGACTCTTCGGCGGGCGGCGGTTCTTCCTATGAGGGTGGTGTCAACAAATGACCTAAGAAGCACAGAAACGGATACGGATACGGATACGGGAATACGTCATTTTTTCAAAAAGTAGGATACGGATACGTTTAGGATACGTTTAGGATACATATTTTTCCTATTTAAATTTATATATATATATATATTATGTATGTGAAAAATAAAATATTTCTTACTCGTGAATAAATAAAACAAGTAAATTGAACATGAATACCAATGAAAGAAAAGCTTAAATGTGATAAAATAAAAGTACGCATCACTGAAAAGAGTTTATGTAGCTAGATATTTGAAGGCTAGCTAGAAAGTAAACAATTAGAAAGTCAATCAATCTTAAGAAAAAATAAAAATTCTAGAACTTAAATTTCCATAACTTCTTCATTGATGTTTTCCCCTTCAGCTTCAGTAACATCATCTGTAAAAACTACAGACTCCAATTCTGGTTCATCTAAGGATAAATTAGCTACTTCAAGCATGCCCACATCTTCAAAAGAATCAAAGGAATCTCCCGCAATGTCCCACGACCTAGTCTCTCCCGATGTATATTCTGGTGATCTCCTTGATAGAAGGCGGAGATTACTATGGACAAATACCAAGTCCTCTGCACGTTGTGGTGTCATCTTATTCCGCCTAATAGAGTTCACAAATGAATATGTGCTCCAATTTCTTTCACAACACGATGATGAGGAAGGTTGTACAAGTAGCTTTAAAGCTAAAACTTGAAGAGTCGGTGCATAGGCACCATGTATAGCCCACCAATCTTTAGGATCCATATGATACCTATCATGTATGGAATCATAATCAGCAAAATCTCCCGACTTCGTAGAAAAGTGAGCAAATTCAGTATTCGCTTTTGTGCGCTCCTCATTGGTGGGAAAATATTTTTTGAAACATTTCGTTCTCTCTCGAGATACTTCCAAATCTTTATGCGAAGGTACTCGATTCTTATCCTCTTTAAGCCAATCTTCACTATAATACCTAAATATAAATTTAGAAAAAAGTAAAAAATTAAATAAAACAATTCAAATAAGAATGAAAGAGATTTAGTTAATAAGTAGTAAGAACTAAGAAATACCTTGGATTCAAGGAATGTGCTAAACAATGAAGTGGAGTATTATTTTTATTCCAACGATCGATAAGGATGTTGTGCACTACATCATAAAAGACAGAGAATTCATCTGAATGTTTTCCTTCGTGTTTGTAAATTGCCATTTTCACCTTCTCAATCATAGTGTCCCACATGTCATACACCAAATGAAGACATGGCTTGTCTGTATCACAAACTCGAATCATGTCATATATAGGAGAAGTGAAGGCAATAATATAGTCAATCTTATCCCACCAAATGTCATCAAGCACCAAATCTTTTACCTGTTTTGCTTTAAATACATCATCTTCCCTATAACATGACCATTTCTCACCAATAACCATGGCTTGCAAACCACCTTTTATGAGTTTGAATCTCTTAAGCATAATGATTACAGATGCAAACCGTGTCTCTGCTACAGAAAGCAATTTCAAAGATACAAACTCATTAAATATTGCCAGTCTCATAGAATGATTCATTATAAAATTCTTCACCATCATCACTTCACTACCAATATCAGTGATCCAACTACACTCTGCATATGTAAGTTGGTTGTTTTCAACATTTTTTGAAGCACATATATTCTTCAAGGCGAGATTAAGGGTATGCACGACACATGGAGTCCACACAATTGATGGAAATTGTGATTCAATAATTTGCCCCGCACCTTTGCAATTAGCAGCATTATCAGTAATTACCTGGATCACATTTTCATATCCAATCTCATTGATGACTTCCTTCATCAAATTCGCAATAAAATATTTATCTTTAATCTCACCTGAGCAATCAACAGCTTTAAGAAACATTGGTCCACCTTCTGTAATTGCCATAAAATTAATCAAAGGCCTTCGTTGTGAGTCACTCCATCCATCACTCACAATACTTACACCCTTTTGACTCCATGTGCTTTTTATAGGTTTTAACAATCTCTCAATATTTGCCTTTTCGCTTTGAAGAAGACTGGTTCTCAACAAATTATATCCAGGAGGCAAATATCCCGACAAAGCATTATTTGCAGCGTGAGAAAAAGCACTTACATAATAAGGATTTCTAGCCAAATGAAAAGGCAAACCTGAAGAATAGAACATTCTAGCAATCAAAGCATGTAATTGATCACGTGTTGCCTTGTTAAATGCCTTCTCAATTGCAGTAATCTTCCTTTTTTTTCCATCAACATTTGGGAATGAAGAGCAACTCATTCCTACTCCAACAAATTTGGTTGAAGGTGGTAAAGGAACATTTTTAGGAGCTTTTCTCTCATTGCGTTTGCTCCATTCTTCTTCCAATTTTTGCAGTTCAGCCATATCTTTATTTGTTATATTCTGACAAATTGCAATTCCTTGATTGCGTATCTTCATTAAGTGAGCTCTAACTCTGGTAAAAGTAGTCGTCTTACTTAATGGACAAAAATTACATTTCCATGAATAAGTTCCAGCTTTATCACCCGGGTTTTGATGTCTTGTCACATATCGCCAAATTGGATTTGATCCGTCTTCAAATTGTTGTGAGTCAGATGAAATTGATTCGGAAGACATCCTAATATTTAATTTATATTAATCATATATCATAGAAAATTTATTTAAAAGTAAAAGAACTAACATTGAAACTTGCATGCTCTATTAGATTATATAAAAGAAAAATAATGAAAGCACAATATTCAATTCATTATTTGGTGGACAGTGAAACTAATGAGTTTATTAAAAAATTCAAATAAATCTTGGAAGTTGTGCTAACTTTACCAATTAAATAAAAAAAAATAAAAAATAAAAGAGGCAGCTTTATGTTTAGGTTAGAAAAGTGAATAGAGGCCATTTATATTATAAAAAAAAAGAAGAATCAAAGGAGGCAGACGGTTGGAAAAAAAAAGGAGCAGCTTTTACTTTTAGGTTAAAGAGAGAAAATGGAGAGTCTGATGCTTGCAGCCGCCGCCGTTCCTTTCTTCCCTTTTCTCTCCCAAAACGAATGCGTCTTCAACTATAGCCGCCGCCGCCGTTCCTTTCTTCCTTTATTTCCGCCGTTCTTCAACTATAGCCGTATTTCTTCTTGCTCTTCGATTCAGCCTTTTCTCGTCGATTATTTCGCAGATCTCTTGCCAAGTAAGTATATTTTTAATAAAAAAGGAACGTATCTATTGTTTCCATACGTATTATATCTTCAGATCTTCAAATATCTTTTCATATCTAATCGTATCCGGACGTTTCGGACATTGTTAAAAAAAATACCTTTTTTGACGTTTTAAATACGTATTATAGACGTATTCTGACGTATCCGTATGGGATACGTTTTTAATACGGATACTTCATCTATTTTGACGTATGTATGCTTCCTAGCAAATGACCACTTTTGATCGAGACCCGAACTCGAACCCTAACCCTCTTGAACTAGAATTCACTCTACCAACTCTCAAACAAAATTAAGGACCTTTTACGCTCTGATACCATGTAAACTAAAGAGTTGAAGAGAATGTAATTCATGTATTTACTAACGACATACACATCATATATATACACATTAGAGTCTAACCTAATGGGCTTAAAAGTAATGGGCCTAACTATGTAACTATTATAATAAACTCAATAATTATATCTAACAAATTTAAAAATCAAAACTCAAAGAGAGGTGTTCGCACGTGCCACTTCTCAAACAGCTTCTTGTGATCCCTTAATACCCTGAAATAACTTACTATTCCTCTCTAGCTAAAGACTCCGTAGTATTACAAAAATGGTGCCTGTCATGGGAAAGGAAGATGACCCATTTATCTCTTCCATAGTTGAATGACACTCCTTGTTAGGTACCCAAGAGATCCCAAATGTTCTCAAGAATTTGTGCCACATTTGAGAAGAAAAGGGACCATAATAAATTGTCACAATCCTCAAAATCTTGTTTGCAAAGATAACTCCATGACGGTCTAAGCAAGAGAAAAAGATCTCTAGAGATCTTCGAGTTTATTTGGTCCGTGGCTTTGTGTAGAATCAACACCTTTGAGTTTCTTCAGAGATCTTCTTCTTTCACCCTTAACCCCCATTGGTGTTGTTTGTACAAGCAAGAATCCGAAAATCTTGATCATTTGTTGTGGCAGTGCAATTTCTCAAGGCTCGTTTGGCAACGGTTTTTCCAAACGTTCGGGATGAATCAGGTTGGCAATTATACTTTCCGTCAAATCTTGGAAGAGATGTAATGTCATCCTTTCAAAGATAAAGGAAAAAGTTTATGGGTTTCGGGGTGTAGTGCAATTGTATGGGGAATTTGGTTGGAAAGGAAATCAAGAATTTTTAGGGGAGAAGAGAGATCGTGGGATTATGTTTGGGAGTTGGCTCATGTAAATGCTTGTTTTTGGGTGTCAACTTCCAAACTTTTTTTAATTATCCTTTAGACTCAATTATTAATTGTTGGCCCGCATACTTGTAATTAGGTGGCGTGCGGGCATAGTGGGTTAGGGGTATATTTTTTTCTTTTTGTGGCTTTTGGTTTGTTTATGCCACCTTGCTGTTTTATTTATTTGTTTTATTTTCTCTTTCATTATATCAATGAAATGGCCTTTTGAGGTGCTTTATTAAAAAAAAATAAAAAAAATCTCTAGAAAGTCATATCTATTTATTCTTCCTAAAAAAAGTAGATTTTGCCATCTCGAGAAGCAATAAGATGGGTGAAAAAATGATTTACATGACATCGCCTCTGGGTCTCCTAGGATCGTATCCTGTTACCCCTCACTGTTACTGAAATGCCCTTCAAAAAAGTAAGAAGGGAAGAAACTTTCCCAATCCGTGTTAAAAAGATTCCTTCGAAATGATCACAGTTTGTATGTCCCCCTTGGCCTCCCAAACAAAGTGACGCAATAGACATCTTGGGTTGTTAGTCTCTTGGTTAATATGAAGGGTTTTAATACTGATGATTGGGGGATTTTTCCAGGCGTATTGTGATCAAATTATTGGTGACTTACTTCCAGAGAAACCACAGCAAAGAGGTACTTTCGTTAATACCAGTCTTTTAAGCGTTGCATTGCATATGATGTTTGTTGTTTTGTATTATAATTATATATTTAAATTATTTGTTTTAAAAACTTTGAATATGTATTAAATACTGTAATGGTTTACAATACTACAAAAAAATTTATAATCGACTAAGTAAATTTTGATACGTTGAGTTATTGTTAATCACCAACTTAGTAATATTACAATTTTTTCATATACAAGTTTAAAATGTTAAATAAATCTTTGTTAATTAAAATCATAGACGTCATTTTATTATTTTTAGTTTATTATAATAATGTGTAGTGAAGGACATATATGAAATGATGTTTAAATATATAATTATTAGTTAGTCATTGTAAAAAATAGTATCCAATAATTTAGTAATAATTATTAAAAGCAGTCTAATATATTTTTTCAGACGATTGTTTCATATTATATAATCTTAATACTAATTATGAATTACTTAATATCTATTTTATTCTATTTATCTATAATTGAAGAAATTAAATTACTATTCTACTCAACTATTATTTTTAAATTTTGTAATCTTAAATTTAAAATATGATTATATATATTTAGACTAGATGGATATTTACTACAATTTGATCATATATATATTTTTAATGGAAAGATAAACTTTCATTAATCAATAAGGGTTAAAACAAAATACTAGAGGATGATAAATACTCCAAGAAAAAAACAGAAATAAAGTAAAAAATAAATTTACAAAACAGAATTCCATTTATAGAATATGGAATGTGATGGAAAATCAAAATCTAAACTATTTACAACTTTAGCCAACTAAAAGTTCTTGAAACAAAAGAATCCCATAAAAGAAACAAAGATTTGGATTCTTCCATAAAAAGACGAATGCGCATTTGAAAAAAAGTCTTCTTTTTTGTGAATTCTCTAAAACAAAAAAATCCATAATCAAAAGATTAGCATTCTTTGGAGGAATCCAACTCAAGTTATATTGTGAAAGAAGTTTGAACCAAGGTTTGCTTGTGTAATTGAAATGAAGAAAAAGGTGAGAAGCTGATTTACAATTCTTATATCACAAAAAACAAATATGTGTAGACAAATAGAAAGTGGGCAAATGTATGTGGAGACAAATATACATGTATGTTTATTTATGTATAACAATTAATATTTAATGTTTAATTTCAAAATCAATTATGGTAGAAATTTGCTAAAAGTGTGATGGAAGTATTGCCCAAAAAATGTCTATTGTCCACAATTTTTATATACAATATATAGCAATTAGCAAAGTATAGCATAACTATATAGTTATACTATGTCTGCGTGAATGTTGGCATAGCTAAAGTTTATTCATTTTGAGTGGGCAACTATGGTGCTGTGATGTTTGGTTCAAGGATCAACTTCATTCGGAATAAAATCAAAATCATAATGGGAATTTATTACTTTGCTTTAGATCAATTATGAAAAGAATGACCGGAATTTTAACGAAATTAATTATTTTGTTGAGTTTAGTTTAGTTGTTAAGTGAATATTTAAACATCAATTAGAATTCCTTTTATAATAATATTATCACAGTTTACTATAAAAATGTTATGATTTCAGTTAATAATTAAAAAAGGGCAGGTTTTTTTTTTTTTAATTAAAATAAGAAACAACAATTCCATTAAAAGAGATTACAAGGCCAAAACACCCCAAGTAAATGAGTTACTATATATCTTTCCAATTGGTAATAAGAGGAAAGGTGGTAAATACAAAATTTTATTTTATTTTTTAATTTGAGTTAACAATAACTATTATCACTAATTACTGATATAATGTTATCTCAAATAATATCAATATAGTATTATAAATTTTTATATAGTAATTTAAAATTAATAATGTTCATTGCCAACACAAGCATAGCTCAAGTGGCTAGGCACCTGCTAATCCATGAGGTCGAAAGTTCAAGTCTCCCCTCCCCCAATTTGATGTAATATCTAAAAAAATTAATAATGTTCACTCAGTCCCTCTTAGAATTTAGCAAATAGTATTAGTGGTTTTATTGGATACTTTTATGTAAGAAATGGATTTGTTGATGGAGAGAGAAATTGTAGTAAGATTCATTAGTCATTGGAGATATTGTGAAGGCTTAGATAATGTAAAAAACGGAGTCAATAGCCCACAGAGAAAGTAATCATTCTGTTCTTTCATCTGGTTGTTAGCTGATAGCTTTAATTTGTGGAATAAGATCTCCTACATCCAGAAATAGCTTAAAAATAAACTGAGGAGAAATCTGGTTGTCGGGTTCACGGTTCATGCTGCTGGCAAGCTTTTAACACTTTGATTACTCAATCCTGTTGATTATAGAATATAGATGGTTATTTCCTTTCAAAAGCTGCTTTTATCCCTTTTCTTTTGTGCCTTGTATGGCAGGTTTTGGATCTTATGGTTCGTATGCTAGGATTTTCTGAAGACGAGAAGCAGAGGATAGGTGCTGCTAAACAAGGTCCAAGCAAGGGTGTTGTACGTGGGGTTTTAGGTTTTCCTGGACGTCTTGTGGGTGGGATCTTGGGAGGAAGCTCAGCAGAGGTGCCGAGTAATATGTCCTCCGATAATCAGGTACGTCTCTCACACAAGCAATCAGGTTGATCATTCCTTAATGCAACGCTTCTCCATTGCAGCTAGACACGCACATCAAGGCACACAAACTGTATGTACCTCTTAGTAGAATTTTCCTTGAAGCTGTCTAATTTTTGTTCCATATTTTTAAGGGAATTTACATTTTCCTCAAGTTTGGCCCAAAGTTTTAAAAAGTTACGACTTAACACTTGAAGTTTTGGAAAAAGCTCGAAGTGGTCTTTGCTAAAAGGTTTTCGTGACTTATGGTAATGGAAAGTTAAATAGCCATGTTAATTGATGACGTGACATTGGTCTTTTTCATACCATTGTGCTTCTCAAAAAGTAAAAAAAAAGAGTATAAAAAAATTAATTAAGAAAGCCATGTAAGCAACGCCACATCATCATTTTACATATCAAGTTATTAAGGTAGCTCACTGCAGCATCTTGTAAGATCAGTTTTTAATTTGTTATTAGTTACTCGTAATGTCTGTTGAGATACAAGCCCTATGTATATCCTTGATCACATCAATCAATGAAAATTAGTTTCTCAGTGATCATGCCAAGCTTGCTTATACAACTTTCCTTTACTTTTAACCAAATGAAAATTCATGGTAGGAACTCTTTTGAACTAGTTTTGCCACCTCATGACCTTCGGGACCAAAATGTTACCGAAAAGGCTAAAACCTTCGGGACCAAAATTATAATTTTCCTTAATTTTAAATAGTGTTCAAGGTTCTGTTTGGTAATCTCGTGACCTAGAGAGACGATCATATAGCTTTCATTTGGTATTTTATTTGGTTCACTTTTCCAATATGTGCTTGGGATAATACCTGTTATCTATTACAACAAAAAACTATGTTCTAAGCTTTTGGATCTTCTTTCCAGTCCTTTGCAGATCTATGGGTTGACTTCCTTCTCACGGAGACTGAGAGAGAGAAGAGAGAAGCTGAGGAAAGCCTCAGGCTCCAGGAAGATTCACAACATAGCGGTCCCAATCCGAGCAGTGCTGGTCTTCAGTTAATTGATCCCAGAATGAATGCAACTGCTGCTTCAGCATCTGATTCTTCAAGAACAATTTCTTCTCCTCTCAAGCAGCAATCAACCCACCTTCCCACTGGCAGTGATTTTCGGCATTCAAGACACTCTGATTCCGAGTTCTCAACAGTTCCTCTCACATCATCTGAAAACAGTTATAGTTCAAGACTTTTCCCAAAATAATGAAACCATCATCGCATTTTGTAATTAAAAGAAGATAACAGAATATTGTTTGTTGATGATAAGGCCGTGTGATGTTCAATTAATTCTTTTACTCAGAATGGTTAAATGTTCAGTTCACTTGTTGTAATTGTTTGAATAGTTGAAAGTTTCTCAGTTTCTAATTTTCTAAACTTTCATATTTAACTTTCAACTTTGCTTAGAGATTTACTCAGATTCGATTGCTGGGGTACAAATTTGATTTGATATTTTTGCAGCATTATCTTCTAATCAAGGTTGGAGGCGAAAATTATTGAATGAATTTGAGCTTCTTTTATTTAAAAAAGAAAATGGTTTTAAAATGTTTTAAAAATGATGATATTATTGAGCTGTTGAGGGAAAAATAATATGAAAAAAAGAACTATTTTTTTTCAATCCTATTTCATTAAGTTTAAGCAAAACAATTTCCTTTTCAAGGAATACCTTCCCACATAGATATATTTTTTTTACAATAATTTTTATCATCGTTCTTAAAATTGTGTAATTATAAAATTCTACGGTTGGGAAAAATACATATTCACCATTTTCTTTGTAGGATAGGAATAACTTTTTAAAAACCTAAAACATTTGGAAAAATAACAGTTATATAGCTAAACTACTGACAATATGTGAAAGGCAACAATATTTAGAAAGAAGACGGTATTCTTACTCACCTCTTTATATATTCTGTGGTATTTTTGGTCTAACATAGAAAGCGGCGAGGAGTCACTTGCCCCCCAAAATTCCAATAAGCTGTCATGAAAGAGATTATTCTTCCAACTGAATATATATCCTTCTAAAGCTAATCACCGTAAAGAGAAATCACAGCACATAACATTTTTCTATTTTAAAATAATCCCTTTTTTTTTTCTTTCATAAAACTACTAAAATTATTTTATGAAATTAAAGAAACTAATGAAATCATTATTATTATTATTTTTTTTTTATGTTTCTAAAGCTAATCACCGTGAACAGAAATCACAGCACATAACATTTTCTATTTTAAAATAATCCCTTTTTCTTTTTCTTTTTTTCTAAAAGTTCAAAACAGTAATATTTCTTAAAATTATGAAAACTTTACCTTTTTTTTAATTTACCATTTAAAAAGTTGTCAATTTTGAAAATAATTGAAAGAAAAAAGGATCTTGCACATATAGCCGAATCCAACAACTTATATGGAAAAATAGGGGGAAAAAAAACTCAAATCCACACCTAAAATGTTATAAAATTATCACTAATTTCATGTAACTAATAACTGATTTCCGAACAATTAATCACTAATTCAATATATAGGTAATCATTCATTTTACTGATTTTGTATATCATCTGATATTTCATACATGTAATCATTGGTTACCTAATAAGTTATCGTTGATTTCTTTAATTGACACGAATGAGGATTTTTAAAAAAATGTTATGTTTACAAGTACTTTTTAAAATGTTATATTTATAAATATTGTAGAAAATTATACTATCCAATGGAATTTCCCAAGAAAAAATGTAATATTTTGATTTTCTAATTTTATGTTTATAAATTGGAAAAATAATTGGCCGGCAAGACATACAGTGAAAAACTTGATGAGATCTCTTCCAGAGGCAATATCATGAGGAATGACTCTTTCCGAATATGAACTTTTGGTACTTCAGGAGGGGCCCTGTAAAAGTAACTATGTAAGAACTTCATTCCAAAAAAAAAAAAAAAAACCTCAAAAATCAAAGAGTGATTTGAGAAAAGGTTTTACTTGTGGATAAAAGTATGAGAATTGGACCAAAGAAACAAGAGAAGAAGAGCCAGTATGAGAATGTAACTGAAAAATGTAACAAGGTTGTATCCAAGCAGTTTAAAAAAAACACCCAAATTGATGTTTCCCCATAATAACACATCCCCAACTTACCCACAAAGAAAAATAAAGAAAACATGTCAATACAATTTGATGATTTAATTTTATATAACTGATTTTTCGAATTTAAAAAAAAAACCTTCATATAGCAGAATCAATCCAATATTTATTGATGGGTCTCTATGAGGACCATTAACGATTATGTTAATTGGTTAATGGCCTAATCTGGTCGTTATTACACTATGATGTACCAATTTGAGTTTGAAATACTCTAGGGTGAGTTGTTGAGATCCACATTTGGTAAATTGCCAAGGTTAACTAACACTAAGGTTGAGTGTTGGTATCTGATTGAGATCTAGAGGGAATGTTTTCGGACTGTAGTATCAGTGACTTTTATAAGGCGATGTGATGGTTTGGTGAACTTTAAATCACATTGTGTTTGACCATCGAATTGGGATTGTGAACTTTGAGAAACCTATATGTCATAGTTTGGACCTAATGAGTCTTTTCAAGATAGACCCCTAAGGTGAATCCTATGTTGAAAGGTTAGAACATTATTGAACTAAGGTGCTTGAGAGACGCTCATTTTGCTTTATAAGAAAAGAAACGATATATGAAGTTAAGTTGATTCAAGATTTGAGTGAGGAGGCTTTATAATTTGCCCTTTTATTTGGATTTTGCATCTTATGAGAAGAAGAGAAAACTAGCTGCTACAGGACAAACTTTCTCTCAGAAGAGGAAGGCGGAGGGTGACCATGTTAGTTGAGAGATACCGCCACGACAGAGGCAGCAGTAACAGCAACAGGTTTGAGGTGGAGACCAGTATGGACAACCAAGAGCATATGGATTGGTTCACCATTACTATCAGAGTTATGCCAGTTATCATTTCGGGAGATGCACCCTCCCATCGAGATGCTATACTTGCGATCAGACTTGGCATCGTGCCACATTTTGTAGAGCATATCAGACACAACCACCACAATATAGTAACTAGGTTAGGATGGTCCGTAAAGGCTACAACAGACACTGTCAACTTAGTATGCTTCCAAGGGTAGGGGCAGAGGTTAGGACGAGGTAGAGATCAAGGTAGACAGTGATATGATTCATGGAGCACAAGCACCACAAGACGAGCTTAAGATGCCACAAGGACCAATTACAAGATCAAATGCCAAGAAGCTTCAACAAGCCTTGAATATCCAATGTCAAGCATACATGAGCAAAGTGGAGACATATTTTGATGATCCAAGCTTGGAGGCAATGGAAGAGGATGAAATGCACTTTAATTTATGGCAACTGCATTTGGAAGAGGAATATTAAAGACATGTGCAAGGATTTTTAAATTTAAAGTCATTTTAGGAAATTTTTCTAAAATGGGCACTTTGCTTTTTGCTTTAAGCTTTAGTTGCTTTATTCTTTCCTTAAATGTTGTTCACATGCCAGATTTTACTATGGGCTGATTACTTTTGGGCCTTTTGTTTTAGGGTTTTTCTCTTGACTATTTAAAGACTTTTTGTAACCCTAATATTCAGATTTGATGAAATAGAAAGTTGCTTTTTGCTTCCAATTGATTTGCTTGGCTGATTACCTTGCATGTTCTTGAGTAGTCTTGCTTTAGATTACTTGTTTAGAAACAATCAAACACTCTTGATCTAAAGTGTTTGTGGATTGTTTCAATCTTGAGATAAGAAACAAGTTCTTCTTATTTCAAGATCATAGATATAGGAATAATCTTCTTAACTCATATTCCTTGGGTTTTGCTAAATTGCTTTGGGGGTTTTAGATCTTGGTGACTCAAGGATTCTTCAAGGGGTTCTTGATCCAAATCTAGGGTTTTCATATCATTTGGTATCAGAGCTTAGGCTCAAGAGAAGGTTCTTATCTTACTTGCTTTCCAATTATTTATTGTTGTTCTTTGTTCATATAAAAACCCAGAAAAATCACAAAGAAATGCATATTTGACCTGTTTTTGTTCAATTTGTTTCTCTTAGTTTTATTCCGAATTCTGGAAAATAGAAAACTACAAAAGTTCTTATTTTTCTCTCATCTTTAACTGTTATTCAGACGTCACAGTCAAAAAGTCAAGTGAAAAACAAAAAAAAAAACCTAATTCGAGGCTCAATATTGCTGAAATTGGAAAAAAAAAAGAGTTTTTGCTTGAGTTGCTAAATCTGAAAAGAAAGTGTGTGATGTTCATGTTGCTCTTGAAATACTCATATCAAACTCATCAAAATGCCATCTTGAATCTGTTTTATGCATAGGGTTTGAGAAAAAGTGGTTTGTTTACCCTTTTTTTTGACTTGCATCTACTTTAGGGAAGTTTTCCAATTGCTTTCCTTCCTACTTTATGTACTTGCCTAATTTTCACACTTTCCTCTTTTGGAAAAATCATTCACATTTTTTTTCTATCTTAACTTTCTAAATAGCCAAAAACACTTGTTTTCTTGTTTCATTATTGTTGTATTTTCACATATTGCATTAGTTTCAAGCATAGTTTCATTGTTACTAAATAGTACTAGATCAAGGCTACGAATTACCAACCTAGAAACTATTTTTGAGTGAAACACGAGCGAACCAACATTTCAAGAGTGTAAACACTTAGGGAGTGATTGTGAGGTCCTTTTACTACTACTAAATTGTTATTTGCAGCCATGTCTAATGAAGGGGATAACTCCAATAAAATTGATGAGGCAAGGAGAATGGAGGCTCAAGAAGGAGCTTTCTTTCAAATGCAAAGAGTAATGGAGGCTCTAAGTGATAGAATGGAGAGGATTGAGCTTAATTTACAACACTTACAAACACCACCTAGAGTTAACCCGAATGTGGCTCCAATTGAAGCTAAGAGGCAGCCACAAGTTGAACATAGGGTTGAAGAACACAATGAGGAACAGGAAGGGGATCCTTATGCATATGAGGAGGAAAACTATAGAAATGAAATGAGAGGGCAGCAAGGAGGAAGAGGTAGAGGTAGAGGTAGGGGCATGTTCCAAGTAAAAAGGAACATTAGGGATGTACCTTATGATAGAAGAGATGATGATCGATCCAGAGGCATCAAATTCAAAATCCCACCTTTCCAAGGCAAAACAGATCCGGAGGAGTATTTGCAATGGGAAGCACAAACCGAGCATATATTTGATTGCAACAATTATAGTGAGCAAAGAAAGGTACTACTTGCCATTGCGGAATTTACGACCTATGCATCGGTTTGGTGGATTCAATTGAAGGCTAAGCTAAGGGGAGAGAGGCAGCCACAAATTGAAACTTGGGAGGAGCTAAAACTCATGATGAGAAAGAGGTTTATACCTACAAATTTTGAGAGAGATGTCACTTACAAATTACAAAGGTTTGATCAAGGTACTAAGTGTGTGGAAGACTATTACAAGGAAATGGATTTTCTAATGATTAGGGCAGGAATAGAAGAATCTGAAATGGCCACCATGGGAAGATTTATGGGTGGTTTGAATAGAGAAATAAGGCATAAAGTGGATGTACACTCTTGTTATGACATGGAAGAAATGTTGCATCTTGCAATCAAATTTGAGAAGCAACTTCAAGAAGAGGCTAAACTAATGTATTACTCCAAACCTACTTCATCTAAACCTCCTATTAACAACTCTTGGGGGAAGGACACCAAAACCTACAATTCTGGTCGTGGGGAGGGAGACCTTAGAGAGAAGCCAAAATTTGATAAAAAGAGGGAGGGTGAGAGCTCTTTCAAGGGAAAGGGGAAAATTGAAGAAGCTAGGGCTAGAGATATTAAGTGTTGGAAGGACATGTGATAAAAGATTGCCCTAATAAAAGAATTATGATCATAAGGGATGGAGAAGTCATATCCGAAGGAGAAGAAAGTGAGGGTGAGAATGAAAACAATGAGTTTGAGGGGGATAGCGATGGAAGTATTGAGGAGGGTGATAAGGTCACACTTGTGACTAGGAGAATGCTTAGTGCTCAAGTGAAGGAAAATGAAAATGACCAAAGGGAGAACCTCTTTTATACTAGATGTTATGTGCAAAAAGTACCATGTAGTGTCGTCATAGATGGTGGGAGTTGCACCAATGTAGTGAGTTTTACTCTTGTCAAAAGATTGAGCCTACCGACAAAACCACATCCTAATCCTTACAAGCTTCAATGGCTTACTGATTGTGGGGAGATGAAAGTAAACAAACAAGTCTTGATTTCCTTTACACTTGGGAATTACAAAGATAAGGTAGAGTGCGATGTAGTACCAATGCATGCGGGGAATGTTCTACTTGGAAGGCCATGACAATTTGATAGAAAAGTGAAGAATGATGGTTATCTCAATAGATACACTTTTACCATGGAAGGAAGAAAGATCACACTTGCTCCGTTGTCCAAATCAGAGGTCTACATAGACCAATGCAAACTTGAGAGGAGAAGGAAAGAAATAGAGTAAAAAGAAAGAGAGGAAAGAGAAAAGAATGAAGGAAACAAATGTGAGACAAAAGAAAGAGAGATGAGATCAAAAGAATTGAGTGATAAAAAGAAAGAGGTGAGTGAAAGAGAGGGAGACAAAAAAGAGAAAAGAAAGCAAAAGAGGAATGTAAGCCTATATGCAAGAACTAGTGAGGTTAAGAGAGCTTTGTTTTCACACAAAACCATCCTTGTATTTTTGTGCAAAGGACCTTGCTTGCTAACTAGTGAACTTAACCAAGATTTGCCTAGTGTTTTTATTGATCTTTTGCAGAATTTCCAAGATGTCTTTCCGGATGAAGTGCGAAATGAGCTACCACCAATTCGAGGCATTGAGCATAAGATTGACTTCATTCCCGGTGCTGCCATTCTGAATAGACCAACATATAGGACCAATCCTATTGAGGCTAAAGAGATCAAAAATCAAGTGGATGAGTTGCTAGCAAAAGAGTATGTAAGGGAAAGACTTTCTCCTTGTTCGGTTCCGGTTTTATTAGTTCTTAAGAAAGATGGCACTTGGAGAATGTGTGTAGATTATAGGGCCATTAATAAAATCACTATTAAGTATAGACATCCTATCCCTAGGTTAGATGATATGCTTGATGAGTTGCATGGTTGTAGTCTATTCACAAAAATTGACCTAAAATCGGGATATCACCAAATTAGGATGGAATTAGGTGATGAATGGAAAACTGCTTTCAAAACAAAGTTTGGATTGTATGAATGGTTAGTTATGCCTTTTGGATTAACAAATGCACCTAGCACATTCATGAGATTAATGAATCATGTCCTTAGGGAGTACTTGGAAAAATTTATAGTAGTTTACTTTGACGATATCCTTATTTACTCTAGATCTTTGCAAGAGCATGTTGAACATGTAGGGGCTGTTTGTGAGACACTTAGAAAAGAGAAGTTGTATGCTAATCTTAAGAAGTGCTCCTTTTTCATGGAAAGAGTCAAATTTTTAGGATTTATTGTGTCTAGTCAAGGAGTTGAGGTTGATGATGAAAAGATCAAGGCAATCCAAGAATGGCCTACTCCTAAAAATGTAAGTGAGGTAAGAAGTTTCCATGGTTTATATTCTCCATTACCAATTCCATTAGCACCTTGGTTAGATGTTTTTATAGATTTTGTTCTGGGGATGCTGAGAACAAAGAGAGGTAGAGATATCATTTTTGTTGTGGTTGATAGGTTTAGCAAAATGGCTCATTTTATTGCTTGTAATAAAACTGATAATGCTAAACATGTGGCTGATTTGTTCTTTAGAGAAGTTGTTAGGTTGTATGGCATTCCTAAAAGTATTGTTAGTGATAGAGATGTGAAATTCCTAAGTCATTTTTGGAGGGTGTTGTGGGGTAAACTTGGGACTAAATCGATGTATTCTACTACTTGTCACCCACAAACTGATGGACAAACTGAGGTTGTCAATAGGACCATGGTTACCTTGCTTAGAGCTATAATTGATAAAAACCATAAAACTTGGGAAGATTGTTTGCCATTCATTGAGTTTGCATACAATAGGGCTAATCATAGTACAACTAGATGCACTCCATTTAAGCTTGTTTATGGTTTTAATCCAACTACTCCTATTGATCTCTTACCTATGTTACCATCTGATTTGGTTAGTTTTGATGCAAGCACTAAGATTGAAAGGATCCAAAAGTTGCATAAAGAGGTTCGAGAGAGGATTGAGAAACAAAATTCCAAGATTGCAACTTAGATAAACAAGGGCCGAACGAAACTGATTTGTCAACCAGGAGATTAGGTTTGGGTGCATTTTAGGAAGGAGAGGTTTCCACTACAAAGGAAATCCAAGTTGAATCCACGAGGAGATGGCCATTTCAAGTTCTTGAGCGGATTAATGACAATGCTTACAAGATTGATCTTTTGGGTGAGTATAATGTGAGTGCAACTTTTAATGTTTCTGATTTGAGTCCTTTTGATGTAGGTGATGATTCTGATTTGAGGACAAATGCTCTTCAAGAGGGAGAGGATGATATGATTCATGGAGCACAAGCACCACAAGACAAGCTTAAGATGCCACAAGGACCAATTACAAGATCAAATGCCAAGAAGCTTCAACAAGCCTTGAATATCCAATATCAAGCATACATGAGTAAAGTGAAGACAGATTTTGATGATCCAAGCTTGGAGGCAATGGAAGAGGATGAAATGCACTTTAATTTATGGCAAGTGCATTTGGAGGAGGAATATTAAAGACATGTGCAAGGATTTTTAAATTTAAAGTCATTTTAGGAAATTTTTCTAAAATGGGCACTTTGCTTTTTTGCTTTAAACTTTAGTTGCTTTATTCTTTCCTTAAATGTTGTTCACATGCCAGATTTTATTATGGGCTGATTACTTTTGGGATTTTGTTTTAGGGTTTTGCTCTTGACTATTTAAAGACTTTTTGTAACCCTAATATTCAGATTTGATGAAATAGAAAGTTGCTTTTTGCTTCCAATTGACTTGCTTGGCTGATTACCTTGCATGTTCTTGAGTAGTCTTGCTTTAGATTACTTATTTAGAAACAATCAGACACTCTTGATCTAAAGTGTTTGTGGATTGTTTCAATCTTGAGATAAGAAACAAGTTCTTCTTATTTCAAGATCATAGATCTAGGAATAATCTTCTTAACTCATATTCCTTGGGTTTTGCTAAATTGCTTTGGGGGTTTTAGATCTTGGTGACTCAAGGGTTCTTCAAGGGGTTATTGATCCAAATCTAGGGTTTTCATATCAGACATGCTCAGCAGTACAGACTTTGTCCACCATCACAGTAGTTACCTCCTCCACCAGCTCAGCTTCATGCTTGTGTATTTGTTACCAGAGAGGATGACGAGGCTGTAGGTATGGTAGAGACTAGTACTTTGTCAGTTTTCGGCCATTTAACTTTTGTTCTGTTTGATTCTAGAGCTAGCCACTCTTTTATTTCATCTCAGTTTATTGAGTCGGCTGATTTTGAGTCGGGACTGTTGGGTTTTGAGATGCGTGTTTCTACCCCAGTGAGGAAGTTTATTATTGTTGATAGTGTGATTAGTAATGATGACCTATGTATTATGGGTAGTATTTCACATGCTACTTTGATTGTTATGCATGTCTGATTTTTATGTGATATTGGGTATGGATTGTCTATCATCCAATCATGCCACTATTGATTGTACTGAGAAAGTTGTTGATTTTGTGGGTCCATGTTGGACCAGTTTACATTTTCATGGGTCTAGTGATCGAGTAGAAACCATTTAGACATCTATGATAGAGGCTAGATCGATTCTAGGTGATGGAGCATGGGATTATTTAGTTAGTGTTGTTAATATGTCTATACCAGAGACTAGCTTGAGTTTTGTGCCAGTTGTGAGCGATTTCGCTGATGTTTTCCCTGATGAGTTACCCGGTTTATCGCCGGCGAGGGAGTTAGACTTTTAGATTGAGGTTGTTCCTGGGAAAGTTCCATTGTGACGACCCGACTCTTTTAATTTCATTTAAATATAAAACACAGAGGAAGTCTTTATATTTTAAGAAAATTAGCGTGGTTATGTTTGAAAAGTGGCTAGCAAAAAACCTGTTACATTTTAAATTCACAATTTAAATACACAAGGAACTTTAAGTTCCTAACCAGGAGTTCAAAAGAGTTATAATCATAAAAGTAAAGACGAAAAGCTCTTAAGAGCAATATACAAATGTACAAATCCAAAATTATATAAAGTTCACAAAAACGAAGTCCATGGACTTTAAATCAACCTAGTCCATCTCGAGGTCATCATCCATCGATCATGCAGCACCATCTCCTCTCCTACGACCTCTAGCCAGGGCATTACCTGAAAATGTTTGTAATATCATGAGCTAACAACTTAAGCCCAGTGAGAATAATAAGAATAAAAAGTAAAGTTAGACCTCAAACCCGTATTCCGATTTGTGTCCAAATTGTCTTACATAATTCTTCCTAAAGTTCTCTAAACTCTAGGTGATTCCATTCTATAATCTCCAAAGGATGATAATACTAACCCACGTAGTCTAGTTCTCATCCAATAACTTGTTACAACATATATAAGAAAAGTAAATAAACTTTTCATAAACATAACATCTCAATTCTCCTTCTTGTCTTACTTTCCATAATGAAATATACAATTCTTTCTCCATGATACAATTCCACCGATAATATGCATGAAGGTAATGAAGACATCCCGTAGGATTTGCATTCACCTTTTATGCATAAAGGTAATGGGGACTCCCGTCAGATCCACATTCACCTTTTGTGTTTCTCACTTTCCTTTCCTTTCATTTCAATGATGCAAGATGTTATGCATATGCTTGCAAAATAAATAAAAGTAAATGTGAATGTTAAAGTAGCCAAACCAGCATAAAGTAAAAGGGCCTAAAGTAAAGTGCATAAAGTAAATGGATCAAAGATGTCCTTATGTATAAAGTAAATAAATAGGAATTTCGGAAGAACAATAAGTAAATCGAACTCCCGATACATTAATAAAAGTAGATCCTATCTTAAACAAATAATCTACTCTTTCAAGGATTCTAAACTTCCAAATAAAATCCAAGGTTCTATTTTCAAGTTCCTTTAAACATTCTATCTAAAAGTTTGGATCCTTTAACTTCCAATGATCCATTACTAATCTCCGGAACGATTCTAACTTAGAACTTTCTAAGGTTCAATGTTTTCCTCTAGAAACTCCTAAGTTCTCACTCAAAGAACTAACTCCTAATCCTAAGGTCACTAGCTCACTTTCCTATATCTTAGATTTGAATCTTAATCTCAGTTTCCAATCCTACCAATCATTATACTTATTCGCTTTCTAAAGTTACTTTAAATCCTAACTATTCTCACCATAGAAGAAGTGGTTTCGCTCCAAACCTCCGGTAAGGTGAT
Source organism: Gynostemma pentaphyllum (assembly GCA_028015215.1). Classification (NCBI taxonomy): domain Eukaryota; kingdom Viridiplantae; phylum Streptophyta; class Magnoliopsida; order Cucurbitales; family Cucurbitaceae; genus Gynostemma; species Gynostemma pentaphyllum. Next base: position 46,884,895 of record CM051347.1, on the reverse strand, counting down.
CAAATCAAAGGTCCAAAAACACCTACAAATAATTATATCTAACAATCAATAAATACCAAAACAATCAAATGACATCTAAAAGCATAAAACGACGAAAAACCCCATAATTTCCCAAAGGGTGCTCTCGGCCAAAACAAGGAAAATAGGCCTCGGGTTTGGTTTTCCGGCTTTTAGGCAATTTAGATGTATTGTGAGTTGGTTTCAAACAATTTCGATATTCCCAATTTTAATGGTATCGATAATTAGGGTTTTTGAACAATATGTAATTTCCCGAATTGAATTACAATAAACATTATTTCAATAATTAATAACCCATATTCAAACCCCAAAAGATAAATTTTAAATGGGAAGGGTTTCGACTTGTAACGTCCCGTTACTTTTGGAGGTAAATTTAATTTTTATTTTTTTTATAAAGTATTTAAGTTCAGTTTAAACTTAATAATTTTGATTTTAGTAGTTATTTTCGTTCGAAAGTCTTTTCAATCCTTTTATGACTTAAAATTAGCTCGGTGACATTAATAATTATTAACGGGCCAATTAATAATTATTAATCACCTTTAGATTAGTTTAAGAGCTTCGGGTTTCGTTTTAAAAGCAAAAAATAAAAGGACGTAGGCGTAATTTCCAATTTCTTAAAAATATCAAGTTATTATTCATCAACTCTTTAAAAACCCATCCTTAGCCAAATATAGAGAAATTTGCTCATCTTTTTCTCTCCCAAAACCCCCCAAACCCGAGTAGGAAGAGGAGAAAGAAAGTGTCGGATCTCCCTCGTTTCTTGGCCGATTTCGTCGTGCCTTAGCTCGTTGTAAAGCTCTCGCAACAAGCTTTCTACCCATCCTAAATTTTAAGCCTTTCCATCCACTTCCAAGGAACGAAAAGGTGAGGGAAATTCTTTAAAATATGGGTATTGTTGATTTTGAAATTCTATCTTTGGTTTATGCTTGAATTCATCCTTTTCCTTTGGGTTTTGGTAGTTGTTAGCTAGATGATCCTACCTAGGGTTGATGCATGTTTATCCTTTGCCCTAATTTTGGATTGAGTGAAAAACCCGACACCGTCGATTCACCCCTTTTGCGTGGACTGTTATGTGTAGTGTAGAAGTGCTTTATTTTCGTTTTCCTTTAAATTTGTGTGGTTAATTCTAGCCCATAAACCCCTAATTAATGTTACCCATTATTTGAATTCACCTCAAAAGTGCCTAAAACGAACCCGGATTACATCTAAAGTGCCAAAAACCGGACCCTTAGGGCCGTGAGCATCAAGTCCCCATCCCGGGCTGTTTTCGTCTTTTATTTGGTTACATGTCGAACGTTGTTCTTTTTGTTAAATTAATGTATGTTAGATGTAATTAAATTGTAGGTTTTGGAAACCATTCGCGGGATTTATCCTTCGGCTCGTAAGAGGACGACTTCTTCTCAAGGTGAGTTTAAAATGGAAGTTAGTAATTTTATGAATTATGTTTCATTACGATATTGTTTATCGAGGTTAAGAGGGGAACTAACTTCCGGAAGTTATACTTGGTTGGTGACTTTAAATTCGGATGTGAGTGGAGTGGCTTTGGTGTTCTTATGAATTTGGAAGTAAAAGAGGAGTTATGAGTGATTTGGAAGTCTTATAAGATGAATTGGAGAATTAGATGAGAGTGGATGAATAAGGAACTTTAAGTAATTTGGGAGTCAAAGTGGCTTAGAAATTACACTTGAGTATTGACTCGTGTAATTCAAGCAATTTATGTTCTTTAGTAGTTTAGTGGAATTCTATCTAACTTACTAGGGAACTTGATATGCTCCATATGGTATCATGGTGCGATGATTTGTGATACGACACATGATAGTATGTTGATACGCTCCATACGGTATCATGGTGCGATGATTTGTGATAGGGCACATGATAGTATGTTGATACGCTCCATATGGTATCATGGCGCGATGATTTGTGATAGGGCACATGATAGTATGTTGATACGCTCCATACGGTATCATGGTGAGATGATTTGTGATACGGCACATGATAGTATGTTGATACGCTCCATACGGTATCATGGCGCGATGATTTGTGATAGGGCACATGATAGTATGTTGATACGCTCCATACGGTATCATGGTGCGATGATTTGTGATAGGGCACATGATAGTATGTTGATACGCTCCATACGGTATCATGGTGCGATGATTTGTGATAGGGCACATGATAGTATGTTGATACGCTCCATACGGTATCATGGTGCGATGATTTGTGATACGGCACATGATAGTATGTTGATACGCTCCATACGGTATCATGGTGCGATGATTTGTGATAGGGCACATGATAGTATGTTGATACGCTCCATACGGTATCATGGTGCGATGATTTGTGATACGACACATGATAGTATGTTGATTTGCTCCATACGGTATCATGGTGTGATGATTTGTGATACGGTACGTGGTATGTTGACTTCGGTCCATACGGTATTATGGTATAATGAAACTTGTTTAGTAACAAAGACAGTTAGTATTACAATTACATATTCTTAGAATTGTGTAGTAAGACTTAGTAATAACCGATACTTTTACTTTAAGTCTTGATATCGTTACTTCACAAGAAGTATACTATGTACGTTGATTATGTGTGGAATTTGAAATGAGGAATGGGTAGTAAAAGTGAAATCTAGGCGTTTGGACACAATTTCCGATATGGGATTTGGTTCATAGGATTACTTGCTTTCATTTTACTCTCACTAGCATTTTTATGCTAATGTTGCTACAATTACAATTTTTCAGGTAATAAACATGGTAGAGGTCGAGGTAGAGGAGGTGGTGTCGCGTGACCTATCGAGATATTGAACGGACAAGAACACAACTGGTTTTGGGTGAAGCATTCTTGAATGCTCATGAACATTTCACTACTTTTATTATGTTTCATTTTGAGCTCGATGGAGCAATTGTATAATTTGTATATATTTTTGGACTTTAAAACTTTCTCTAGAAGTTTCATCATGGTATGAAATGCGCATTCCTGGTTTATTACTTTCTCTGATTTGAGCCAATGTATAAACAGGTTTTGGTTTATCAGAATTTTAAACGAACCCATGCCGTTTTTCTGTAAAATCAAGTTTTTCGTTGCGTATTTGTTTTAAAGGATTTTAAGAAAAATCAGGTCGTTACACGACTGAAACTCGTTTTAGGGTTATATGAAAGTTTTCAAAAACCCTTAAACAACTCCCGTATTTACAAACACCGAGTTTCCCGACAAGAATTCGAAGAATCAAAGAGAAAACTCCATTAAAATACTATTTGGAGCTTAGGGTTTGAAAATAAACTTATCGAGAAGTCCATAGTACGCGGGTGCCAAGCACGATTGTTGGGTGGAAAGGAATCCTAGACCCGAGATCTTTCCAACGCACCCGGAATCAAGTCGATCGGTTGAGAATTAAACAAAAGCCAAATTTTCTCCCTCCCTTCCCCTTGCTCATGGTTTTGGAAGCAAAAATGGATGAGGAGAAATGTCAACTTTGGTCAATGGAGATTTAAAGAAGAATAGTGAATAGTGTTTTGATATTTTTTAAGAATTTTGGAAATGACGGTTGCGTCCTTTCATGACTTTTGACTTATAAATCGAAACCCGAAGTTCTTAAGCTATCCCAATGGTGATTAATAATTATTAATTGGCCCGTTAATAATTATTAATACCATTAAAACGAAATTAAACTAAAAAGGTAATTTAAAAAGATTTAAACCGAAATAAACTACTAATTTCTAAATTACCGATTCTAAAATAAACTTTGATTACTTAAATTAAAATAAAATAAATAATTTTTTTTAGCACAAAAATAACATCTATTTTCCAAGGCATCTTATCATATGACACCAGCTGGGTTAAAAGAGCTCAAGAGTCAGTTGCAGGAGCTCTTAGACTTAGGATTTATTCACCTTAGTGTGTCCCCGTGGGGAGCACCTATTTTGTTTGTGAAAAAGAAAGACGGTTCATTGATGATATGAAACCCTAGAAAATTAAATTAAGAAGGACCCCTAGATGCAAATCCTAAATCCCCAAAGACAATAAGGAAACATTCTTGGAAAAACAAGAAGAGAAAGATTATTCCAATGATCTAATATCTTGAAACAAGAGAACTTGTTCTTATTTCATGATCGAAACAATCCATAAACACAAAAGATTAATTCATGCTTGAATTCTAAAACATGCAACCTAGACCAAGCCTACAAAATGCAAGGTAAATATAATCAAGCAAAAATCAAAACAAAACTATTATATATCATATTAATTCTAAGTATTTAGGGTTACAAATGAGCCTTTAAATAGGCAAAAGAAAGCCCTAAAACAACTAGGAAATTTAGAATTAAAGGGAGCACAAAGTAAAATGTAATGTGTGAATTTTTTACAGAATTAAAATCAGCTTTTAAAGTAATACTCATGCATATGTTGAAGTTTGCCTCTTTTCAGGTTATGGAATTTTGCCTCTTTTCTTCACTTTTCTATGTATAGTTTTCTTTTTTAAACCCTATAATATAGGCTATTTTCTAGATTTTATTGTTTGTGTTAAACAAGACTCATGATGTAAACCTCTTCAAATATTTGATATCTTTAGTAACAAGAATGCTGACCCAAGCCAAAAACCAAGTAGAGAGAGTTCAACTCATAGGTAAAAATTAATAATGTTTGAACAAGAAAGCAATCAGGGCTTTTTTTACTGGGTTTATTGAAATTAAGGATCTTATTGCAGTTTGTAATTGTGTTTCTTTTAATTTGTGTGTTGATAGGATTCTGTTGGTGGGTTCATATGAATTTATAACATGACATATAGAGATGGAAAAAGTTGGGCCTATGAAAATCAAGATCAAGGACAGGCCTTGTTTTGAAGACTATAATTCAAAGTTCAAATGACAAATATAATAGAAGATCATTTATATATTTTTTCAATCTACCATCATTTGCATATTTACTTTAAAGTTCTCAATCTAGTGTACATGGTCATCATTTTAAAGATATTCGACTCTGTAATCTAGTTATATAGAATTTTCATAAGTCAATGTATGAAGCCTTGGCCATTTTACATCTCCTTTCACATTCAAGGAATTATGTATTGTAAACATATTCAAACACTATTAATTTTGGTGCTATGATTTATTGGATAGCTAATACCTAAAAATTATTGGGAATTAGTATTATGAAGTTGCTGAATCGGGTGGCCCCCAAGAAGGATCGTCTTACTAACTTTTGTGATTTGTGATTTCCCATTTAGTAGGATTTTGTTAAACTCTTACCTGACAATGCTGGCATGTTTTATGGGAAAATGGACTTTAAATTAGTATTCACTTTCCACATACTACTTCATTGTGGTTTTTCTATTTTTGTAGACCTGCTCGATATAAGTTGAACTATTAGATTTTTTTTTTGGCTTTTACTCTTGAATAAATTTATATAGTTGTATATGTTTTTCAAATTGTATGATCTTCATTTTTTATTTTCAGACGAAACTCAATAAATGTGCTTATCAAGTGATTGATGGGAAGCTCGATATGAATGAAGATTAGATTTTTGTACATGTTTTTGGACTAGAGAAGCATGGACGTGGTTGAGGTTATGGAGCAGGAGTTACTCCCACCGAGTTGTTTGGATCTTCTACTATGTTCGTGAGCTTGAACGTTGACTTGCTGAATATGAATGCGTCTTCAAGAATCTGAACAACCAAGAAAAGTTGAGGTACAAGTGTTGAAAGAACAAATGAATGAACTAGAAAATCATTTTGAAAGTAGATTTCAATCAATGATGAAGTTCTTTAATGTTCTTTATAGGATGCAAACGAATTGATTTGGTAAAATACGTTTTTGGTCCCTATAGTTTCAATTTGGTTTCATTTTCGTCCATGTACTTTCAAAACTGACTTTTTTCGTCCCTGTACTTTCCAAAACCCAAATTTTTCGTCCTTCTGTTAACTTCTCCATCTGGGACATAAACCGCTAGCTTATGTGGCATTTTTCTTGCTTATGTGGTATTAATTTGTTGGCAGAATTAACTGATGTGGCATAAACTAACAACATGTGGCATATGTGAATAAGTATTAGGGTTAATCAGCTCCATCATAATCCTCACGAGGGCTAGGAAAATGGAGTGAAGTTCATCTTCCTCACGAGAGTTAGGGAAAACGGACGATGACGAACTAAACTTTGAAGAAAATAGGAAGACGAAAACGAAGCAGTGGAGAATCAAGGATTTGAAGTCGAGCAAGCCTGGATTCCTCGAATCAGAGTTCAAACGATGATTCAAGGAGGAGTAATCTGAATCGAATATTGGTGTCGTGCTATTGTGGAGTTCGAGGTAGGTTGCAGACGTCGTGGACAAATGCAAACCCAGGGCGAAGATTTGTTGGTTGTGCTAACTACAGGGTAAGACAAATTTCTTTAATATAAAATTCTGTAATCTGTTAATCTAAAATTCTGTAATTCTGTAATCTATTATTGTTCATATTTCTTGATAGGGAGGTTCAACAGGCTGTGGATTTTTTCTTTGGTATGATGCAGAGTTCATGGATCGGGAAATGGTGGTCATAAAGAAGTTGAAGGATGAAGTTTAGAAGTTGAAGAAGAAGAATCAGAACCTGAAGAAATGGAAAAGGGCCTGTTACATAACTATGATTTTAGGTGTAGGTTTGAGTATGAACATGTATTTGTGAAGTTCAACGTATTACAAATGATCAAACTTTAATTCATGTGTTATGAATTTTGTTTTAGTCCTTGGTATTAATTTGAATGTATGAACTTGTAAGGTGAGTAGGAATGTATCAATAGAAATGGTCAATGTTATTTGAATGAATGAAGTTTTTTAGTCCCTGGTTGTTAGTCCCAGTTTTCAATTTGAATGAATTTAGTTTTAGTCCCTGGTTGTTAGTACCTGCTCTTAATTTTAATCAATGCAGTTTTAGTCCCTGGTAAATTTGATTGGATTTGGTAAATCTGGTTGATTTGGTAGTTGTGATATCAATGGTAACTTTGTACAATTCAAAATAGAAAGGTAAATCTCATAAGAGAATATTTTGATTCACACAAAAGGTGCTTTGACCATTGAATTTGAGGATAAAGATAAAAGAGAATCTTTCACACATAATAAGGGTGTGGTCCTCCATACATATTAAATAAACAGCAAAAAAAGAAGACATAATTCAACAATTGTTCATCCACTGCACCAGGTTTTGTTATCCCTAAAAACAATCCCTAAATTCAACAACGTCAACAACAACCGATTGGTTTTGATATCCCTAAAACCAATCCCTAAATTCAACAACTTCAACAACAACCGATTGGTTTTGATATCCCTAAAACCAATCTCTAAATCAAAACAAACAGCATAAATATAGTAGGAGTTTCTTCAAAATCAAATCCATCAAAAGTAAATATCAGATTCTGCAAATCTATCAGCAAAATCTGCATAAATATAACAGCGGATTCTTCAGTTCCTCTTTCCCTTCTCCTTGTTAGATACGTGCAGCCTATTCCTCTTTCAGATCTAGTCCATCCTTGATTTGAGACTCATCATCAAACTCATTCTCATCATCAAACTCCTTCTCATCATCTCCATATCCATACTCAGCCTCACTGTCATACCAACACAGACGAGACAACTCACGAATTGTGGTGATTGGTTCAACTACTTCAGCATACTCCACATTATGGTTGTGCTCTACATATATGTGTATAAATCTGTCTTCCTTGATCAACTCAACCATTTCAGGGATGTCTTCATCAACCAACAAACAGTGAAATCCATTACTTATCTCCATTCCAGGTTTCACATAATGAAACCACACAGCATTGTAGACCTCCAGCCTAATCATTATCATTCCAAGCTCTATAAGGGACAGTCTATCCACCTCGTATGTCACAACCTCTTCTATCCCCCCAACATATCCCATCTGAGGTGCATACACCAGTCTTCCATTGTAGTGAATGACTAGGAAACAATATTCACTTAAATCAACCATTTTCCTACATAAAAATCACATACAGAACCACATACATGAATCACTTATATGACATTTATACTAGGGTTTTGAAAAAGCTTGATACAGAAATCAGTTTCAAAAAATAAAACCAGGGTTTTGAAATATGTGTGATACCCAAATCAGTTTCACAAATTTCAGATTTAGAGTTAATCAGAATACTTACAATTTCTCCTTCGATACTTCTACTTTGCTGCTACACACCTACTTCGTACTTCGCCTGCGTACTTCACTTGAGACTCAGATGTTCTCCTTCGATTCGCTACTTCTCCTTCGATTTGTCCTTCGATTTGTCCTTTTTCGATTGCTCCTTCGATTTCTGCATCACTTCGTCCTTCTTTAAGATTTTAGGGCAGTTTAATTTCTCAATTAGTTACTAAATTTGATTTCTAATTCAGTTTATGCCACATCAGTTAATTCTGCCAACAACTTAATGCCACATAAGCAAGAAAAATTCCACATACGCTAGCCGTTTATGTCTCAGATGGAGAAGTTAACAGAAGGAAAAAAAAGTGGGTTTTGGAAAGTACAGGGACGAAAAAAGTCAGTTTTGAAAGTACAGGGACGAAAATGAAACCAAAGTGAAGCTATAGGGACCAAAAACGTATTTTACCCTTACTTTTTAGGATGATGTAATTTGAACTTGCAACAAATTTGAGATTGAGATTGATTTTTCTTAGTTTGTTTAATTTTTTATTTGTTTTTGTTTAATACCTTGAATGGTACCAACCTAAATGATTGATTATAGATTGCAAAATGATTTTCAAAGGATAGTATTTTTTTTTTTATCAAATGATTCAAAATTGTTGAAAAAGATTATTTATTTTCAAAGGATTCAAAATTGTTCCAAAAGACTACTTATTTTCAAAGGATATAAAGTTGTCAATAAAAAATATTAAAACCTTTGAAATTAATGAGAACCTTTGAAAAAACTAGTATTAAAAAAGTTTTTATCGATAAATAATATTAGGATTATCGACAAACTATATTTCTTGAAAAATCATAATTTTGAAGGTTAACAAACCTTCGAAAAAATTAAAAAGTTTTTTCGACCACTTTCAAATGCTTAGTTTGCCTTTGAAAAAGAATTATCATACGTTTTTTAAAATATTTTTTAAGGTTCAGTCCTTCGAAAAAAGTCAATTTTCTTTGTAGTGTTTGCTTTTATCAATGATGAAATGTTTTCATTAAATTAATAACTTCATTTTTTTTTCTCTTTATATTATTAAATGATCAATGTCATTATTATTTTTCATGTTTTTAACTGTGGTGATTAAAAATAAAATTAACTTAAAAAAAAATAAAGTTCAATAATTTTTTTAAGTTTTGTTATTATTATTATTTATTTATGTTTTTAATAAATTTATTATATAATGAAATTGCTTTTTTTTTTTTATATAACTTTCGCTATTTTTAAAATTTATAATTTAAAAAATACCATTTTTGAAAATATCTCTATAAATAAAGTTCTTAAATATAACATTTTTTTATGAGAAAAGTAAATATATTGGTAACTAGACATCATGAAGAAATTTAGGAAAAAACTTATAGCATCCCATGCTTATTTTAAGGCAGTCCATTCTTAAAAAAATAATTTCGTCAAATTAATTAACTATAAATTTTAATAAGTGATACAATTCACAAATTCTTTGAAACAAAAATATAAAACTATCCAAATAAATAAATAAAAGTCATCATTACATCTTTAATCTCATAAAAAATATTCTTAATTATCAGTTCATCTCAACCATAAAATTAAGCCAATCCAAAACAAAATACAAAATACCTCAATTCATTCCAAATATAAAAATCAAATTCCAAGATATATGACTTATAAAAACAAGAAAACGAAACTACAAATCTTAAAAAATAATAATAGGGGTGATATTAGTAATACTATTTATTAAAATTTAGTGTCAAACATAATATAATTAAATCCAGTTATAGATTTTGTCTCAAATAACATAAATCTGCATACTAATTATTAAAATGTCAGAACTTTTTAAAAATTACTCAAATAGCATAATTATAGTTCAATAATTTATTGAACTATTTGATTGTTTTCATTATTATTTTTAATGCATTAGTTTATTTCTTTTACTTTTTTTTAGTTCAATAAATTATTGAACTATAATGATGCTGTTTGAATAATTTTTAAAAAGTTCTAACATTTCAATAATTAGTATGTAAAAATATGATATTTCAGTAATTGTCCCAAAAAAATTATCATTAAAATTACACATCTCTAATATATAAAAGTGGGGATGTTTTAGAAACATTTTAAAACCATTATACCCCTTTTGAATTATGAAATTTACAAAAATATACCACACCAGGAATAAGACCACCTTTGGCCAAAGCGGGGCAAAGGTCATTTTTTTTCACCTTTGGCCATATTTTAATCTCTTGTTAAAAAATTATGTTCATTTTTTTCATTGATTTTTTTATGTCTCATTTACAATAAGATTTTGGGCAACTATATTTATGAATGAGATTTTGGGCTTCTATTTTTTAAAATATTAGGTTTGATTCAGTTATATGTACAAGAACCTCTTTATTTTGTTTATAAAACATGTCAAAACAAATTATAAATATATTAAAAAAATTAATTAACAATTTATAAAATAAGAGTAAAAAGTGTCATCTTAAAAAAGGATGACTTTGAAGCGTCATGAAGAGGTATTTTTATAGCTGATAAAAATATTTTTGTTTAAAACTAACTTACATTGAAATACCAGTAATTTTTTTTTAATCAAACACAACAATTAAATTTTATATAAAAAAATGGGCTTAGTTAAAGAAAATTTATTTGTTTACAATTGATCAAAATAGACATTGAAACGATCTACCAATCGGTATACACCATTCTATATTTTTTGTCCCCCCTAACAAAAATTTTTGGCCTCGTCCCTGACCATACAATAATTAATCACCACTAACAATTATTTATTATATTCTTATATTACATTCTCTTTTTGATAGAATGAGTTAAAAATATTTTTTAATAAAATAGTTTACTGTTTCTATTGAAGTTGACTATTATATTTTGAACTATATCTTCAAAACTACATACTAAATATTAATTTAAAAATAATGAAATGAATATTATTTTGAAAATATATTTAGTATATTGAATACCATCTAACCTTTTTTTCTCAAGTAATATTATTATTTAAGTTATTACTTTTTAGACATGTTTATAAATTCAATATTATGATGTTTTTTTCTAAAATGTAATTTATAGCATATTATTTCATTATTCCTAAGGTATGTTTTAGGAATTCAAGATGCTTGTTATTATAATTTAATATATGAGTATTTATTTTAAAAAAAAAATTACAATATGATCAATATATAGTGTCAACATCTATTTTTACTTTTTCAAATAATTTATCAATATCTATTTGAGTTCATACAAAACTTTACTTTGTAAAAAGTTTTTGAAATAATTTTTCTTATCAATTTTAAAAATATAACTTCATTATAAAATAAACGTGTTTAAATTATCGAATATCAAATCAGATTTATAACTTTTCATAAGTAAAATATTTAACATATATATTAAAAAAATTAAAGATTATTTTAATATAAAATAAGATGTTATAAAAATATATCACGTGAAACGCATGTGTTAATATACTAGTAAAAGATAAAATAGACTTATTTCCCAAAACACTGGTTAAAATCATAGATTTAAAAGGTTACACTCAAAGTCCAAAATTAATGAACTAAAAGGATAATTTATAGCTTTTACAAATTTCATTCATCATCAAAACATTGGTTAAAAATACATTTTTTTATAACTCAAGCATTACGTTACATAATTCCAGACGTCTTAATCCCCATTTTAACAAATTCCAACTTCATAAATCCAATAATAATAATAAGAGTAAAATATATATAATACTTTGAGGTTTTGGATAAATGCATGAACAACACTTATCTAATTAAATATACCTTGTGACAGATGTAATCTTGAACTATTTTTTTAAGTAAATACCTCCCTGGCCTGAACTATACAAGTTGTGACAAATACCCCTTGAGCTATTCTCTTAACCAAGTACCCTACGATCTATATGAGTTGTGACAAATACCCCCTCAACTAAATCTTTTTAAGCAAATACATCCCTAAACGTTTATAAGTGTTTAAAATAAACCCTTTTGTCTACACCGATTAAGTTTTTTTTTTGTTCATGTACCACTTGTACGACTCATCCTCTACAGATGAATTTTTTTTTTTTTTTTTGATTAAATCTACAGATGAATTTTTAATGTCAAACCAAAACGTTTATATATTATGTCATCAAATTTAACTGTGGTAAATAAAAAAGTTTATTTTAAACACTTGTAAACTTCAGTGAGTATTTGTTGCAAAATTAGTTCGAGGGGTACTTGTCACATCTCGTATAGTTCTAGGGTTATTTATCACAACTTTCATAATTCAAAGGGGAATTTACTTTAAAAATAGTTCAAGAAGGTATTTATCAAATGATACATACTTCACAGAAGTGGTTTTTGCTTCTTTTTTTTTTCTCCTAAATAAACTGTTGGAAAACTTTGGAAGGTATTTTTGTTTAAAAGAAAGGAGATAATGAAAATATAATTTCACCCAGAATATTCTTTTCAATCTTACGAATTTGTAATTCAAAATTTTCATGTTCATCTCGCTTCAGAAAAGAATAAAGTGATTATCAATTTCTGATTCCCTTTTTCCTCTACCTATCCCAATAATATACAATAAACCAAGAAAAATAAAAACACCTAATCCACTAACAAAAACTTGAAAAATAAAATAATAATTCAAAAGCACCAACATCCATGACATTCACCTTCTTCTCCGATCAGCTGCATACTGAGAGAGAGGAACAACTTCCTGCAGCGGCGTTGAGAGCGGTGTCGGAAGCGGCGAATTCCGACAAACCGGGCAAGAACCATTAAGCTTCAACCAAGCATCAAGGCAAGAAAGATGAAAGTAATGCTTACATTCAGGCATCATCCTCAACATCTCCAAGTCCTTGAATTCACACAAACAGATCGAACACGTAGTATTATTATTACTGTCTTTTGAGAATTGAAACTTTGGGTAAGAATTTATGACAATTTGATCAAGACCCATTATAGCATTTTCATCAAGCCGATCTGGGTCTTCTTCATCTTCAGCAACAAAAATGATACGAGGAAGAATTATGCCATCGGAATTAGAACGATTTTGGTGTTCATGGTCAGAAGGAAAGGAGCGAAAGCGAGAAGCACGGCAGCATATATAAGAAGCGAGAAGGAGACTAGAAAGAAGAACGAGAAAACCAAGAGCTATAGCTATGGCATAACCAAGGCCAAGATTGGTGAGGTAGCTTGAGGAGGAGGAGGAGGAAGACGAAGTGGTGGTGACGGTGAGGATAGAGGGGGTGGAGGAGGACATTGAGAGATGAGGTGGAATAAAAGGTTTTAGCCATTTGAGAAGGGAGAGAGAGAAGAGAGGGTGGGAGATTTTTTTTTTTAGTTTTTGGGGATGTGGTGGGTGGGAATCCCAGCTGTGGCATTTAATGCAAGGTTTTTGGAAAGGTGAGAGAGATGGCATTAAATTTTGGTGGAGGAGGGTGGAGGGATTGTAGATTGGGGAGGTTTTAAAAAAATAAATAAATTATTGTGGTCCTTTTCAATGTTGGCATTGATGGCTTGACGTTCTTTTATAGGTTAATAATGGAGTCAAAATTTTAAGTGGAATAGTATTTGCATATTTTCATATGTATTAAATTTTTATTGGTTTATTACTATTATAGTTTATATATAGGTGAGTTCTACTAATATATTTAATCAAATAAAAAAAAATATAACAATATTTGAAAGTAAAGAATGTTAGATTGGAACGAAAGGGAACCAAATTTTTTGAACCGACAACGGAAGCACGTAGGTATCATTTCATTGCAGTTATATAATGATTGTAAACATAAAGCATTAATAGAGAATTAACTCTTGCAGAGAAGTGTCTGATTTTCCTCTTGGTAGCTACGATCCTGGGGACCACCAATAAATCTTCGTGACTATGGCTCAACAAGAAATAGCGTGTGAGCACCAACTAAATTGGAATGAAAAGGGACTCCTCCTTTTTCTTAGGGGTGGCTGAACCAGAAAAGAGGAAGGGAAGAAAATTTCTGTAGTCCTTGGTTAGCATATTTTGATTTCTAAAACTCTTCTCTATTTATAGGAAGCCAAAAAATCTTAGAGAATATTCGAATTTTGAAAATCTAATATCAAATAATTATCAAAACATTTTCCAAATTCGTCTAGATATGCAAATTATGTGTTCCATATCTAAGGGGTGTGTTTGGAAGAGCATTTGGTTTGGCCAAAAGTGCTTTTAAATGAGTAAAAGCACTTTCTAATTACAATATTCATTTTGGCTACATTTTATAATCACTTTTTGTAAAAGTCAAAAGCACTTCAAAGTGCTTTTTGAAGAAGTAAGTAATAGGTTCTTTTTAAAGTGTTTTTGATTTTTGAAACCTTGTATTTCTAATTTTTTTTCTACACATTTTCTCTCTCTAACCTCTCTCCAGACTTTCTCTCTCTAACCTCTCTACACACTTTCTCTCTCTATCTTCTCTCGACATTACACTTTCTCTCTATATCTTCTCTCCATAAATTTTCTCTCTCTATCTTCTCCCTATACACCTTTCTCTAGCTTATTTCTACAAATTTTCTTTTCTACGCACATTTTCTCTAACAATAACTCTAAACAAAGATTAAAAACACTGTTTAAAAATTAGATCCATACCCCTAAGCACTTTTTATCATAGTACTTATTAGAAAAGTAATTTTCATAAACTCTCCCAAACAAACCCTAAGTATTATTTAATCAAATAATTATATTTATTATTTAAAAAATAAACTATAATATCTTTCGAAAGAGAATTCATGATATCTTAATATCATGCTTGGGTGTGTGGGCTACTTACCAATATTCCATACGCCCCACCTTATCTCTCAGGAACGAGCTTGCGCCTGGGCCCTATATTTGGGCTTAAGTATTTTCTTTTTGTTCTTATTTTAATAGATCAAATCCATTAACAATTAAATAAAATCTATCTATTTAATTTAGCCATTTAATTTGATAATTTTAAATGTTTCCATTAACATGAGTTAGCTGTACTCAATGGACCAATAGTACGTGAGTTCCAATTCTATAGAACTAATTAATCAATACAAATTTAATATATTTATTCTTACTCATTAACTTTGGATAATTATACTATATATCTAAAGTTGCACTCTTAGTTCTATAAACAATCTTATGTCCAATGGATATAATCATCACCTACTGATTGACCTTCACAAGTGGTTCGTTACTACAGTTGGGTGTTATACCAATTTAACCTCTGTAATACATCTTGTTCCTCAAGTGCCTACTTATTCTTAAATGCATGAAACCTAACATAATCTTGATTATGCATTTGACAAGTTCTTTGATCAGAGGAATGAGTGAATTAATTATTGTGGTATTATGTTCCTTGCAATCTGCATGATCTAATCCCGAAAGACGGAGGCATATTGAGCATACTATATCTGAGTCACTCTCACTCATTCAAATCAATGGAACATCTCCTACAGACTGGAGTTCATATTCCACTCAAGATTAAGGTCAACTATATATGACCAACCCGTCAATGTAAAAAGTATCTCTCTAAACAGTATTAATAGAAGATAGTAAATACATCTAGTCCAGTCTTTTACAATCTCGGTTGTGATAACATCCCTAGTAATATGTCTCTACATTAATGACCCAAATAAGATAAATTGTACAAGTTACAAGAGGGTCGTGCAAGTAGTGTTAACAAGGATATGACACCTAACTATTATCCATATTACTACAGGCTCTTTGAGCTATAACTTTACTGAATCTTCTGTGTGTTGGGAATGGAACCCCCAAAAGATAACCTAATTTGGAATGACAGATCAAACTGAATCGACAGCAGAAGCACTCATGTATCATTTCATTACAGTTATATAATTATTAAAAATACAAAACACTAATAAAGAATAAATCCTTGTAGAAAAGTGTCTGCTTTTCTTCTAGGCGGTTACGATCTTGGGACCACCAATGAATATTCCTAAATATGGCTCAATAGGAAACAACATGTGGGCACCAACATAATTGGAACAAAAAAAGACCCCTTCATTAATGCCTTGGGCGACTAAATGGGAGAAGAGGAAGGAAGGAAAATTTCTCTAGACGTTGGTTAGAATACTTTGGTTTCTAAGATCGTTCCCTATTTATAGGGAGCTATAAAATCTTAGAGAATATACAAGTTTTAAAATCTAATATCAAATAATTATTAGAGATAATTTCCAAATCCTCCTTGATAAGGAAATCATATTTTTCATACATAAATATTAATTAGTCAAATAATTATGTTTATAATTTAAAAAGAAAATATAATATCTTCCAAAAGATATTCTACTACAAGAAATAGTTGTAATAGCGACGAATGCTTAGCGACGGAAGACAATGCGTCCCTACTTAGCAACAAATTCTGTTGCCCCAACGAGCGTTTGACTATTAGCATCGCCTTCCAACGTCTGTTTGGTCGGAGATGTTGGGCCCAAAAAATTGCTTCAATCGTACCAACACATTTCATCGCTAAAAATGGTGCCAAAATTACCCGCAAAAACAATGAAAGACTGAATACGTCGTTGTAAATGGCGCGAAGGTTCCCGCCATATTTGGGGACGGAATCCGTTGCCCCTTAATATGGCGAGAAAACATCTCGTCATATAGACGAGGATTTCGTCGCTAACATTACAGTCTATAAATAGAAGTGTTGAGGAATCAGATATGATAATCATAAACATTATTTCTTACTTCTTTTTGCGATTTTTCATTTTGAGAACATCAAAGTTGTGTTTATTATTTTGTCTATAAAAAAATGCATGAATGGATGTATATTCGTCTGTTAAAAGGCTATTTGAACGATCATTTCGTAGCAGGGAGGTTGAACAGTTGGTAGAAATTTGTGAAATTACTGATTCTTTTAATCGCAATGGAAAGATGATACGATGTCCATGCAGAAAGTGTAAAAATAAGAAGATATTTTCGTCATTTGATGTGAAGAAACACTTGTATAGTCGTGGGTTTGTGGATAAGTATTACCAGTGGGTGTATCAAGGGGAAACTAACGATCAGTATAATGTGGCGTTGGAGCAAGCTTTGTTGTACAAAGGCCGCAGTTCTAATGCAGTGCCATTTGTGGAAGAACGGAGTGATGATATACAGCAAGAATATGGACAGATGCATCATATGATATTTGAATGTACGTTTAATCATACTCAAGTCTATAGTCATACTATTCTTGAGGAGGATAAATGAATCCAGAAACACAACGAATGTACCATATGCTGAAATAAGCAAGTACGCCACTATACCTAGGTTCTGACGTCAATTAACTAGCTGCAGTTACAGAGCTTCTTAATAAAAAAGCATCATATCATATCCCAGAGAGAAGTTTTACTTTGATTTCACAATGGTTTCATTGTTATGCCCCTGTGAACAACATATTTCTTGAAAGTTTATATGACACAAAAAAATTAGTTGAGGATCTCAGATTTCCTGTTGAGAAGATTGATTATTGCCCGAACGGATGCATGATATTCTGAGGGGACGGAGATTTGAGTCTTCATAATTATAAATTATGTTTCCATCTGAGATATAAACAAGGTAAACGTAATCTCATTCCACATACTCGTTATTTTATTTACAGATCACTCCTCATCTTTAACGGTTGTATGCATCGGAAGTCACGACTTCTAGCATGTGACGGTATTACGAGCATTCCCAAGAGGATGGTCATATTAAACATCCATCTGATGCTTACGCGTGGAAGCATTTGGATCGTTTTCATCCAGAATTTACAAGGGAGATTAGAAATTTCAGATTGAGGTTATGCACTGATAGGTTTAACACCTTTGACGCTTTTGGAGCACAATACTCTTTATGACCTGTTATGTTGACCTAGTATAACCTGCCTCTATTGATTTGCATGAAAGATCCTGTTATTTTCATAATGGTTATCTTACCAGGTCCAAAGAGTCCAAAACAAATGTTAGATGTCTACCTTCAACCTCTTAATGCTGAGTTGATTAATTTGTGGAATAATGGAGCATTGACTTATGAAGTATCGAGATTTTTTTTTAGATGAGAGTCCTCGTAATTTAGACTATCAGTGACTTCTCGAAATATTCAATGTTATCCGGTAAGAACATTTTTTTATTAATTATTTTAATTTTGAGGTAACTTTTACACTTACTGTAGGTTGGTGCACATCCGAAAAGTTTTTTGTCCTCATTGCATGATTGAGACTAGAGCTTTCTCATTCAAACATGGATGAAAAACTTGTTGGTTTGATTGTCATAGAAGATTCTTACCAAGCAACCATTCGTTTTGAACAAACAAGTCAGATTGGTATAAGGATTGAAGTGCGCGCAACTGTGACGACCCGACACTTTTAAATAATTTAAATTAAAAAAACACAGCGGAAGTCTTTATATTTTAAGAAAAATGGCGTGATTATGTTTGAAAATTGGCTAGCCAAAACCTGTTTACATCTTAATTTCAAAATCTAAAATACACAAGGAACATTTAGTTCCTATCCAGGAGTTCAAAATGATTATAATCATAAACATAAAGACAAAAGTTCTTAAGAGGCCATTTACAAATATACAACTCCAAATATGTGAAATATTCACAAAACATAGTCCATGGACTTTAAATCAACCTAGTCTATCTCAAGATCGTCATCCCTCGATCATGCAGCACCATCTCCTCTCCCTCAACCTCTAGCCAGGGCATTACCTGAAATTGGTTGTAATATCATGAGCTAACAACTTAAGCCCAGTGAGAATAATAAGCATAAAAAGTAAGGTTAGACCTCAAACTCGTATTCCGATTTGTGTCCAATCAATCTGACACAATCAATCCTAAAGTTCTCCAAACTTTAAGTAATTCCATTCTATAATATCCAAAGGATGATACTACTAATACACGTAGTCTAATTTTCATCCATTTACTTGTTACGACATAAATAAGAAAAGTAAATATACTTTGCATAAAATAAAACATCTCGATTATCTATTTCATCGATCATAAGCATGAATCCATGAGGACATCCCGTAGGATTTCGCATTCGCCCTTATGCATGAAGAAGGTAACGTGGTCTATCCCGTAGGATCCATCGTTCTCCCTCCTTTTCTTTCTCACTTTATCTTCTTTTTCTATGAAGGTAATGTGGTCTATCCCGTAGGATCCATCATTCTCCCATTCATGTCTTTCTCATTCTCTCTTCTTTTTCTATGAAGGTAATGTGGTCTATCCTGTAGGATCCATCATTCTCCCATTCATGTCTTTCTCATTCTCTCTTCTTTTCCATGATGCGAGATGTTATGATGCAATATGATAGGTTTTTGGTCTAAATAAATAAAGCGCGGAATTAAAGTAGCCGATACAAACATAAAGTAAAAGGCATAAAATAAAGGACATAAAGTAAAAGACATAAAGTAAATAAATAGGAAACTCTGGAAGAACGATACGTAAATCGAACTCCGCAACAATAATAAAAGTAAAACCTATCTTAAATGATTAACTTATACCTTCCAGGATTCTAAACTTCCAATATAATCCGAGGTTCTATTAATCGTTCTAAATAGAAGTTTGGATCTTTTACTTTCAATGATCCAACCTAAGCTTCGAAAACAAATCTAACTTAGAATTTTCTAAGATTCATTGCTTTCCTCGAGAACTCTTAAGTTCTTACTTAAAAGATTAACTCCTAATCCTAGGGGCACTAACTCACTTCCCCCTAATCTTAAATTCGAATCCTAGTCTTAGTTTTCAAATTCTACAAATCATTATACTTATTTTCTTTCTAAAGTTACTTTAAATCCTAACTATTCTCACCTTAGCCAAAAAAAGACTTGCTCCAAGTTTCCAATTTCCCACGAAACAACAACCGAGCAATCGCACCTACAATTCACCAATTGCACAACATATTACAACTCATAACTAAGATGAGAAAAAGTGTGCATTTTTGGGTGAATAGTGATTTCGGATGAATAGTAATTTTGGATGAATAGTGTTTTCAGGTGAATAGTGTTTTTCGAAAATCCGAGCTCAAAGTCAATTTCCATGATAGAAATTCATGATTTCAACTTCGAAACTCATTTATAATAAAAAAACGAACAAATCTATATAAATTTTTTTGAAAACTTACTTTTTGGGACTTCCTTTAGAGAACGGGAAACTCCGAAAAGGTAGGTTGGATAGGTAGCCCTCATCCCTACCAATCCAACGCAACCAAAATCAAGCCGATCCATCAAGAAACGAAGAAAAGAAAAACCTCATCCATAGTGGATGAAGGCTACGGCCATGGAGAAGGGAAGGAGAAAAAAGATGTCAACTTTGTCAATTTTTTGATATTTAAAGAATAAATGAATAGTAATTTTAGATATTTTAAGAAATTGGAAATGACGGTTGCGTCCTTTTATGACTTTTGACTTCTAAATCGAAACCCGAAGCTCTTAAATAAATCTAAAGGTGATTAATAATTATTAATTGGCCTATTAATAATTATTAATGTCACCGAAGCGTATTTAAAATATTAAAACGATTAAAAAGGATTTCAGGCGAAATTAACTACTAAAATCGAAATTACAAAAATAATAATTAATCTAAATACTTAAATTGAAATAAATAAATAAATAAATAAATAAATAACATTAAATAAATAATAAAATAAAATAAATAAATAATAAAAAAAATTTCACTTCAAAAATAACGGGACGTTACAGCAACTAAGGCCCTCCCCAAGTTTTTAGCGGAATCCAAATCTTACACGGGTTAGATTCTATTGGCATGTAAAAAATTACTGATAGTGGGGTTGAGGTTGCAAACAAAGTTGTTGGTAAAAATAGTGGTTGGAGGAAACAAAGTATTTTTTAGGATTTACCGTATTGGGGATATTTACTGATCAGGCACCACTTGGATGTCATGCATATCAAAAAACACGTGTTCGACAATGCCTTCAATATAGTTTTAAATGTGTTAAATAAGATGAAAGACAACCTAAAGGCACGATATGAAATCCAAGAAATATGTCGTTGCCCTAAGTTAGAGTCAGATGAAAGTGGACACTACACCAAGGCCAATACATGTTAAATACAGAAGAGAAGAAATTACTGTTTGAATGGATGCAATCAATTAAGTTCCCAGATGGCTACGTTTATAATCTCTCTAGATGCATTGACGTGTAGAGTCATAGTGTGTTCAGAATGAAGAGTCATGATTGTAACGTTTTCATGCAACGATTGATCCATGTTGCATTCAGACCGTTCCTCGAACAAAAACATTGGGAACCATTGGCGTAGTTAAGTGTGTTCTTCAGAGAGTTAACCAGCACAGATTTAACATGAGAGACAATCAAATCATTAAACCGAGAGATTCTAGTTATAATATGCAAACTGGAGCAAATATTTCTACTTGCTTTTTTCGATTCGATGGAGCATCTTTCGATGCATCTACCTATAAGACACTACAAGGCGGTCCTGTTCAATATAGATGGATGTATCCGTTTACAAGGTAATATATAATACAAATTCACTTTTTATTATATTAATATGATGTGATGCATATCAATATATATATTTTATCTGCACAATTCTTAGATACTTGCATAGATTGAAGAAAACTGTTGAAAATAAGGCTTGAGTGGAAAGATCGATTTGTAATACGTACCTGGTACACGAGATAACATTGTTTTGTTCATATTACTTTGATCAACATATCGCCAACCAGTTTCGCCCAGTGAACTGTAACATAGTTTACAATCTTCTAGAAGGTGTAGACTTGAATGACCTATATATTAGGAAAATCTATGCAAAGACCCTTAAGAGATGAAGAGTACCATGTCGCCCAGACTTATTTATTATGCAACTGTGAAGAAGTTGAGCCATATATTGAGTAAGTTCTTCTAATTAAAGAAAAAGTTTTTTTAAATTGTAAAAAGTGAAATTTTGTTTTAAACCTTCCACACTGCATTTTATGTAGATTATTTATGAATTTCTTTGTATGACCATTGCACCCTGGTATTACTGAATCAGAAGAAGGGAACATCATCGATAAAGATTTTTGTTCATGGTTTTACAATTACGTTGATTCCTCCACACTACCTATATCTGATCCATGCATAATATGGATCGCAAAAGGTCCATCAATAATTGCAAGAGCTTACACCGGTTATCTCATTTAAGGGTTTAGATTTCAAATCAAAGCTCATTCAGTGAACCGAGCAACAAACAATAGTGACGTATGCATAAAGGGTCAAGCGTTTAGGAACAATGCAAAAGATTTCTATAGAATCATTGATGAGATTATTGAAACAACGAGACAAGGTGGGATTCGCAAGCACCCAAATCTTAAAATTGTTGAGGTCAACCGAAAAAACACATGCGCACCCGGGATCATTTTGTGTTGGCACAACAAACAATCTGGGTTTACTATTTAAGTTATCCCACACATCGCAGAGATTTATCTGATTGGTTAGTTGTGTGTAAAGTAAGATCAATGATAATAGATAACAACATTCCTAACAAAGATTGTGAGAACTACGTTGCATTCTAGGAGGATGAAGTGCAACATCGTGAAATCGATGAAGGTATTAATGTTGACATTGCTCGTCCGTTGAATGATGCAACAAAGACATTTTTTGATTAAACGAACGCATATGTTCCACTTGAAAATGATAAAGAATCTTCTCGAGATGAAACATATGAAGAAGACACTATTGACTCAAGAGAAACTAAAGATTCTGATGAGGATGATTGAAATGTTTTATTTGTATTAAAGATAAAATAAAAGTAGGTAACAGGGAAAAAATGAAAAAAGTGATATTAACGACGAACTGCGTCGATATATCATAAACTAGAGTGAGATTAACGACAATTGGCGTCGTAAATATCCATGAGGACAGAGGGGGTAAAAAATTTTCTAAGTGTTAAAGTGATCTTAACGATGCAATTCATTTTTAAGATCAATGAACACAAGAGGGGTTGAAATCTTTTCTTAGTGTTGAAGTGATCTTAACGAGGCAATTCGTCATTACGATCAATGAACACAAAGGGTTTGAAATTTTTTTAAGTGTTGAATTTATCTTAACGACGAATTACGTCGTTAAGATCAATCAACACATAGGGGTTGAAATTTTTTCTAAGTGTTGAAGTGTGACGACCCGTCACTTTTAAATAAATTAAATTCAGAGAAAACAGCGGAAGTCTTTTAATTTACGAAAAATTGGCGTGGTTTTGTTTGAAAATTGGCATGCCGAAAACCTGTTTACATCCTAATTTTCAAATCTAATAAAATCTCATGGACTTTAAGTCCAAATCAGGAGTTCAAATATATAATATCATAAAACATCATCCGAAGCTCTTATGAGCCAAAATACAACATTAAAGTCTTTGAAATTCATAAAAGTGATACATAAACTATACAATGACAAGTCCATCTCGAGGCCAGGCATCCCTCGATCACGCGGCACCATCTCCCGGTCCACGGCCTCTAGCCAAGGCATTACCTGAAATTGGTTGTAATATCATGAGCTAACAAACTAAGCCCAGGTGAGAATAAATAGCATAAAAAGTAAAGATAGACCTCAAACTCGCATTTCGATTTGTGTCCAATTAAACCGACACATTCTACTCCTAAAGTTCTCCAAACTCTAGGTAATTCTATTCCATGAATTCCAAGTATGACATTACTACACTTGTAGTCAATTCTCAAACATTAACTTGTTATGACAAATAAAGTAAAGCGAATAAACTTTGTTTAACATATAACATCTTGATTCTCTATATCATCAATCATAATCACGAGTGCATAAGGACATCCCGTAGGATTCCACAATTTCTTTTATGCATGAGGAAGTAATATGTACGTCCGCAACTTACAATTCAACTCCACATAAGGAAGTAATATGTGCGTCGCAACTTACGATTCAACTCCCTATGTATGAGAAGTAATATGTACGTCCGCAAATTACAATTCAACTCCACATGAGGAAGTAATATGTACGTTCGCAACTTACAATTCAACTTCTATGCATGAAAAGTAATATGTACGTCCGCAACTTACAATTCAACTCCACATAAGGAAGTAATATGTGCGTCGCAACTTACAATTCAACTTCTTTTCAATGATGCGAGATGTTATGCATATGTTTACATATGCTTGCAAAAGTAAATAAAGTAAATGTAAATGATAAAGCAACCGAAACAAGCATAAAGTAAAGGGCATAAAGTAAAGAACATAAAGTAAAGGGCATAAAGTAAAATAGATAGAATCCTGGATGAACGATATATCGATCGAACTCTGCTAACAATAATAAAAGTAAAGGTTAAAACATAACGATTAACCTAAACTTTCAAGGATTCTAAACTTCCAAGTGATCCATTCTAAACTCCGAAACTAATCTAACTTAGAATCTTCTAAGATTCGAGGTTTTCATCGAGAAATCCTAAGTTTCTCGCCTAAAGGATTAACTCAAAATCCTAAGGCACTAACTCACTCCCTCTAATCTTAGGTTGGATTCTAATCTTAGTTCCGATTCTACAAATCATCGTACTTATTTGCTTTCTATAGTTACTTTAAATTCTAATCATTCTCACCTTAATTAAAAGTGAAGACTTCGCTCCTAAGCACCGGAAGAGCGATCAAACAAACGGTTCAAAAACACCTACAAAAGGATTAATATCCCGAAAATTAATAAATTACCAACCAACGATTAAACAATGATGAAACAAGCAAAAAGACAGAAAATCCACCAAACTCCCATCAAAGAGGCTCTCGGCCCTCCCTATAAAAAAAGGTCTCGGGTTTGGGTTTTTCGGCTTTTTGGCAATTTAAATACATTTTGAGTTGGTTTTAAGCAAATTCGATAATCCCGATTTCAATGGGTATCGATGAATAGGGTTTTTGAACATTAATCCCTTTCCCGAAATGAATTTAAATAAACATTCATTCAATAATTTTTAACCCAACATCAAACCCAAAAGGGTAAATTTCAAACGGAAAGGGTTTTATTGAAACTCGGTTTTAGGGTTATGAAATAGTTTCCAAAAACACGTAAAACTACTCCCGAATTGACAAACACCGAGTTTCACGGCAAGAAATCGAAAGAAAACAATGAAAACTCCATTAAAACACTATTTGGAGCTTAGGGTTTGAAACTTTACTTACCGATAACTCGCAAAACACGAGTGGCAAGTACGAAGGCTAGGTGGAAAAGGATCGTGAGGACCGATACCTTTCCAATGGAACGAGAATCAAGTCGATCCTGGTCGAGAAATAAGCGAAAACGAATTTTCTCTCTTTGCTTCTTGATGCTCACGGCAAGGAGGAGGAGAAAATGAAGAAGTGTTGGTCAATTTTGTGGTCAATGACTCATTTAAAGAAGATGACAAATAGTAATTTTAGATATTTTGCAAATTGGGTAATTACAACTTTGCCCTTTTTAAGACTTTTGGCTTAAAACGAATCCCGAACATCTCAAACTAACCCAATGGTGATTAATAATTATTAATTGGCCCGTTAATAATTATTAATACCATTAAAACGTATTTAAATAAATAAAGCCATTAAAATGAATTAAAATGAAATAAATTACTAAATTCTAATTTAATAATAAATAAATGAATTTTAATTACTCAAATTAAAATAAAATAAATAAAAGTTTTTTTTTATCACAAAATAACGGGACTTACATGAAGTGATCTTAACGATGCATTGTGTCATTAAGCTCAATGTAATGGATAAATATTTGGTGAATGTCCATCTTCTTGGTCGACGACATTAATAGGCGTGAAGTTCAAAATATTCACCAAAATTGTGGCTGGATGGGCCGACGGAATGAGTAGCCCAAAAAGATGGACAGTCACCAATTCTGAAATTTGGTTTAAATGTTTATGATAGACTAAGTCGTCTCCCTCAAGTCAGTGATAGTTTTTGTCGCCGTATTCATTTTGATAAGAACATAGACGACGTGATTCATAGCTTTTAACGACGGGTTGCGACTAAGTGATTAGCGAAGGAATCCGTCATCAAAACAGGATTAAAACCCCACTGTGGCTGCCATTTTCACCATTCTTGCTTTCTTTTTTCTTCTTTTCTTTCTATTCCTTCATTTTGTTTCTCTCAATTCCTTGCTTTCTCTCAATTCCTTCCTTTCACTTCCTATTCTTTCCTTAAAATCCCTCCATTCATTGGACGATATGAAGTAAGTTTCCTTTTTCCATTTCTTTACGTTTTTATTTCCTTTTAATTTATTTTTTTAAATTAGTTTAATATAGTGTGAATATTAGTTTTAATGTTCATGTTAATTTAGTTTTATTTTAGTGTTAATAATTTATTTAGTTTAGGTTAATGTTTATAATTTAAGTTTAATGTTTATGTTAATTTAATTTCATTAATATTAGTTTTATAAATTAGTTTTAATTTTTATGTTAATTTAGTTTGATTGTTATGTTAATTCAGATCAATTTATTTTTTTATGTTAATAGAGGTTAAGTTAATTTTTATGTTAATTTAGATTAATTCAATTTTTATATTAGATTTATAGTTTAGTTTTATAAATTAATTTAATTTAGTTAATATTAATGTTAGTGAAAATTTGTTTATTTTATTTTATGTAGGTTATGCCTCGTAGACGTGCACCGTTACCTTCTGTCACCTAGGGGGTAGTAGCTCAGGCAGTCAGCCCCTTAAGGATGTCTGGCTCTGGGATGACCAAGACACACCGATTGAGCTGGATGGCGATCACGATGAGGTGCCCGAGCAGCTATCCATCACTAGGCGTGTTCGCCTGACTTTGGAGAACGGCAAGTAAATTTTTTTAATATTTTTTTTATTCATTAATTATTATTTTATAATTCTAAATAACATTCACACTTTAATAGGTGCTGAAGATGAGTCCAGTCTCGGGACACCCCTGTTGGCAGAGCATCACGCCTCCGACCAAGCTGCGATTGTTCACATCTTGGAAGGTAAAGTACATTTCATCATAACTTAATAATTTTTCATTTTCAATTTATTCATTTATTTAAAAAAATATAAATATATAAATTATACATTATTCTTTTTCACCAATTTTTTGATATTCCAACTGAGCTCACCGACGAGGTTATATACGCTTGCTGGAATCAACAGGTCGGCGTAAGTTACAGAGATATGGGCTACAATGTTTGCCATGCTCTTATTGATAAAAGATCGATGCATATTTCTATCGAGGAGCTTGGGGAGATCATACGACATACCCACACAAAGGAAGCACTACATATTTTCGGCATCAACAGTGCTAATTAGAATGCGAACCCTTCAAAGCACACTGGAGGGTCGATCTCAACCTACGAGCACCATAAGAGGCTTATCAGTTATGTACCTTTTCAACTGGTCACTATATTTTAAGTTTATATTTCCTAATTTTTAAGTTTCTTAGGAATAAAAACTACACCGCCCGGTTCATGCTGCAGATCTTTTTCTTGTTCTGCACACCAAGCATGGAGATAATGAGTCTATTGTCAATTATAAGGCAAAAGAAAGAGGGGTAAGTGTCTGAATTGAAGGGATGATTTACTAAATTTACTAAATTAGCGGAATTTTATTTAGTAAACTAATTAACCTTTAATTACGGATCTATTAATATCATGCAATTTGTGATATAAAAACATGTAGATTCATGCTAGTTTTTCGAAAATTAAAACCCTTTACTTACATTGAGTAAAATATGGAGAATCGGTTGGAGGTTTCTTTACAGCATCAAATCCCAGCAACACCGGATCTTCTACGCTATATCCCGATCGAAAGCAAAACCGACTTGTGGGAATCGAACCGGAAGAACAAAGGAAGAAAAAATTTCTTCTAAATTTTTCCCTAAGGAAAATCGGCAATTGGGCAAAAACTGAAGAGAGAATTTTCACTTTTCTAATTAAAGTGAGAAGTGTACAAAATATGAATCCCAATGTTCATATTTATAGGAAAATATGATATCTAATCTAATTAGATATGCTTATCTCATAATTAAAGAAAAGAAAAGATAATAATGAAATAAATAAATTAAAAGAATAAAAAAAACAAAAAAAAACAAAAGAACACATTCACACTGACGCAAATGTATTGACTTTTTTTTTTTAAATTCATTTAACTATTATTTATTTTTCTTTATCTTAAAAGTTATATATTTTAAATTAGAAAAATTCAAATAATATCTTCTAATTCAAATATATTTAGCCAAAAATTAATTTATTAATTATCATTGAATCCTATTCAATTAATTAATTATTTTGGGCCAAACCAATTTGTTTCTTAAACCAATTGTATTTAATTCTGTAACGACCCGCTTTCCGTTAAGTTCTTTAAATTCAAATGCATAGCGGAAGACTCGATTTTTAAAGAAACACAGCATGGGTTCGTTTAAAAATCGAATAACCAAAACCTGTTTACAACCCAAATTTCCAGAGAAAGCTATAAATCGGGAATGCGCATTCCAAAGTAAAGTTTAATCATAAAACATCAAAGTACTTTACACATACACCCTTCACGGGCTCAAAATGACACAAGTATGTAAAAAGTATATGATTACAAGCATTTTTACTAATGCTTATCAAAAGTGTTTTAACATTGTCCTTACACCATCTCGGCCACCACGCGACACCACTTCCTCTACCTCGCTTCTTAGGACCGGGGTTTACGAAAATATTGTGGTGTAGCACCATTAGCAAACAATGCTAGTGAGAGTAAAATGAAAACAAGTAATCCTATGAACTAAATTTCATACCAGAAATCGTGTCCAAAGGCCTAAATGTTCATTACTACCCACATCCACATTCCAATTTCCATATAAACATACGAAAGTAACATACTACCCGTAATCGTCATTCAATACCATAAGATAGAATCAAAGACTTAAAGTAAAGTAAAATCATACTAAGTCTTACTACACAATTCTAAGGAATATGTAAATCTAACATTATCTATCTTATTACCAAACAAGTTTCATCGTAACGTGCTATTGTATGGATCGTCATCAACATACCACGTACGGTCGTACCATATTACCATCATCGCACCATGATACGTATGGATCGAAATCAACACACTATCATGTGCCGTAGTGCCATCATCGTAACGTGCTCGTATGGAATCGAATCAACATACCACGTACGGTCGTTACCATATTACCATCATCGCACCATGATACGTATGGATCGAAATCAACATACTATCATGTGCCGTAGTGCCATCATCGTAACGTGCTCGTGTGCAATGGAATGAACATACCACGTACGGTCGTACCATATTACCATCATCGCACCATGATACGTATGGATCGAAATCAACATACTATCATGTGCCGTAGTGCCATCATCGTAACGTGCTCGTATGGAATCGAATCAACATACCACGTACGGTCGTACCAACATCACACCATGATTACATATGGATCAAAATCACATACTATCATGTGCTAGTTGCAAACCATAGTACCAACATCGCACCATGATTACATATGGATCAAAATCACATATTATCATGTGCTAGTTACAAACCATAGTACCAACATCACACCATGATTACATATGGATCAAAATCACATACTATCATGTGCTAGTTACAAACCATAGTACCATGGTTACATATGGATCAAAATCACATACTACCATGTACTATCCCACTAATCATCTCACCATGATTACATATGGATCAAAATCACATACTATCACGTGCAGAATCAAAGTGCTCAAGGTACCAACAAATCATCACACCATGATACATATGGACCAAATCAACATACTACCATGTGTGAATCAATGTGCCTAAGGTCACCACAAATCATCTCACCATGATTACATATGGATCAAAATCACATACTATCACGTGCAGAATCAATGTGCCGTAGGTCCCCAAAAGTTAGCTAAACTCCAAAGAATTCTACTAAGTTAATTAGAAACCTAACCAACTAGATTACACGAGTTACTACTCAAGTGCATCTTCTAATTACTTTACTTCCAAATCCATCAAAGTAACTTTCAAATCAATCAAAGTAACTTCCAAAACCATCAATGTAACTTCCATTCCACTTTCATCTAACATCTCCAAATCACATTACCATACTTCCAAACCTCTCCAATGTTCTCTAATCATCGAACTAACCATAATTCCAAACTTTCCACACACACTTCCGAATCAAAGTCTCCAACCAAAACTTAATCCTAAGAAGTTATCTCCCTCTTAACATCGATAAACAATTACATAATGAAACTAAATTCATAAAACCACTAACTTTCACATTAAACTCACCTTAGATTTTAAGTCGAGTATCCAAGGAATCGAAGTCGAATCCACGCGACAATTACAAACCTACAATTCACCAATTGAACTACAATTTAAAACTCATATCTAATATGAGAACAAGTGGGATTTTCGGGTGAATAGTGATTTCGGATGAATAGTGTTTTTGGGTGAATAGTGTTTTTCAAAAATCCGGGCTCAAAATCATCAAATTCATTGATGGAAATTCATGATTTCAACTTCAAAACTCATTTATAATAAAAAACGAACAAAACCATGTAAAAAGTTTTGAAAACTTACTTTTTAGGGTTTCTCTTAGAGAATGAGAAAAGGCACAAGGGTAGGTGGGATAGAAAGCCCTCATCCCGAGCAATCCAACGCAACCGAAATCAAGCCGATCCATCGAGAAACGAATGAGAAACGAAGAAAAGAAAAATCACATCCATGGTGGATGAAAGCTATGGCCATGGAGGGAGAAGAAGAAGAGAAAGATGATATATTTTGCTTAAGTCTTAAGTTTAAGGAGATATTTGTAAAGAAAATATCTAGATATTTAGGGTTTTGGGAATTTACGGTTTTGCCCTTCTTGACCTTTTGCTTATAAAACGAAAACCGATGATCTTAAATAAATCTAAAGGTGTTTAATAATTATTAATTGGCCCGTTAATAATTATTAAAGTCACCGAAACGAATTAAAACGATTAAAAGGATTTTTGGACGAAAATAACTAATAAAACTGGAATTACTAACTTTAACTAATTTTAAAAGCTTGAAATTAAAATAAATAAATTAAATAAATAATTAAAAAAAAAAAAATTTACCCCCAAAAGTAACGGGACGTTACAAATTCTCTCTAATATTTATTATTAAATTCAATAAACTCATTATTTAATTAATAATAATAATAATTATTAATTTCCATTTAAATAAACTCATTATTTAAATAATTAATAATATTAATATTAATTCCCATTTAAATAATTTATTTATTTAAACAATTAATTTTGCCTTAAAATATTATAATTGATAATGTTATATTAATTTCCATTTAAATAAAAATTTTATTTAAACAATTAATATTGTATCAATAATAATAATATTATTATTAATTTTCATTTAAATAATCTCATTATTCAAATAATTAATATTGCCTAATTTTAAGTAAATTTAATTACTTAAATTATTTGTTCTTCCTAAGTTAATTAATAACTTAGTTTGGCTACAACGATATTTGGGCTAGCATAGGGACCCGATAGACCTATAGATAATGGGCTTAATAATTAGTCAATTAAGTGATTAATTCATAATCAGTTAATTACTTATTATCTAGCTATGAATAATTCCACTATAGATTCATAGATGAACTCTCCTCACTATAGATGAGTTATGTCCATTTAGTTTATCTTTATTTATGTCTGTCATATATCCTTCATGTGGAACCCTCATAATTACATGCGGATAAATTAACCGTTTTGCCCCTATAATTACCGCTTTATCCTTGTGTTCCCGCTGATTCTCCAATGAACTTTATCTTTAGTCGAACTAGAGATAATGTACTTCTGTGATCAATAGAAGTCGTGGCGCCACTTGTTCATGTCTCGAATCAGTACATCAAGGGAGTTTCCTAAAGTTCCTTAAATATTTATCTATCGCACTGGTATCGTTAATTTATAGGAAAGTTATGAATTCCATCTCATGAATATGCGTTCCCAACTACTTATCTAGCTATGATCCCAAAACAGGAGTGTATTGAGCGTTCTTACAGATCACTCTCAACCATGTGAATCAAAGAACATAACTCCATAAATAGGAGTCCACATTTCACTCAGGATTGAGATCTATCATGGTTGATAAACTTAGTTTGACATTCGATCATTTCTCGTAAACAGTACTAATGAGAAATTTGATCGAACATCGTTGTCCTGTCTTATACAATCAACATTGCATATAATACTTCCATTTCATGTCTCCCACATGAATGATCAGGATTAGATCATTTGTCTATAAACAAAATGCGAAGCTATCAACAGTGTTACCAGGATAAGGTTCCCAAACGTTATCCATTTACTGTAGACACTTTTAAGTTACTCATCTCGACTTTAATCCTCTCGTATGACTCACATACTAAGTCGTGATTTCATAAGAGTAACTTAGGGTTTACTATTTGAATGTTTGATATTAATATATTTTCATATATTCCTAATATCGTCAATTGAATCAATCTAGATAATATAAAGAACTTATGTTTATTTATTTAATTTATTCAAAATAAATTATTATAATTAAATAATTACAAGTTCTAGGATACCATTCCTAACAATCTCCCACTTGTCCTAGATCTTTGGAGATTTGACTTGTAATTCTAGTCAAGCTGGATGACTATCAACTACTTAGCCATGGTAATCATTTTAATATTTTATCAGTAACGTTTTTCATCTGTTTAGTATGTATTTCTTTTGTCTGATGTTACTTTCATTAAGTGTAATAGATTCCATATTTCCATAAAATAAACTCTATTAACTTTGATTTGAAACCATCATGTTCAACCACCTTTCATTTACTAACAACTTAGTAATCATGCGAATTTAGAGTTTAGTCAGTAAAAACTCATTTTACTTATACTTAACTCATTTGATGTTTAATTCGCAAAGGTCTTTTGTCGAATTCTTACATGGAAGTAAATTCATGTTCGAATTTGAGCCCGTGCAACTCATAAAATCTCCCATTTTATCTATGTGCACTAACATACTATTTGTAAATTTTATTTTAGTCACATTGGTTCTAGGTTTCTCGAAATTCTTAAGCTGCCACTACAAAGTAATTCTCCATTACTTTCATTTGTTTAATGATTACAATTCTATACTTCTTATTATTTCCAAAAATAATGTATAAGTATAAGTGACCCTTTTCAACTCTACTATTGAAAATTCATGTCATTTTTATTTCACTGAACTTTATTCATTGATTTTGAAGTCAATGAGTTTTACTTGGACTTCTAAAAGTTCGTTTGGTTCATGCTATGACGCTCCCACTCAAACAAAGTTCTACAAGTAGTTTAATCATTTAAACTTTTAAATAACTACTTGTTTTATTGTGAAATAAAATCATTGTAATTCTTTTCTATCTTAAGTAAGGTTTAAAGCTTTCAGTATCACTGATTTACTGAACTTATCTTTAATAATTTTTGAATTCAATTATCCACTAATTATTGTATTTCAATTTCTGTTTTGTTTATTCCATATCAGTTAGTACTCCTTTAAAACATCTTTTTAAATAACTGAATATTTGGAATGTAAGAAATTGATTGTATGTTTATTTATCACTTAAGTTCTAACATCTGAATGTTCAAGCTGTAGTGATATTTAAGTCTAGTTATCTTTGATAAATCAAAGATATTCGATTTTACTTATCCCATAAGTTCGTGGATTAATATGGTTATCATCTCAAATTCATTGAGAACCATCTTTAAGAGATTAATCCTTCTAACTTATTTAAGTAATTTTAGACTTAAGTATTTAAACATTTTTAAATCCTTATAACTTGTTTAGATATTTCGGAGTTTAGAATTTGGTTTTGGAATTTATTTGTTTTATACTAAGTATTTTGAATAATCATCCAATCACACTTTGGAACTTTGTAATATAATTGTAAAGGGATATCTACCTAAATAACTCTTATTTAAATATTCCCGAACTTGGTTCATACGAAATGAGAACCAATAGTTATTACATAATTCAAAATAAAAACAAGTTCATAACAAAACTAAATTAGAAAACTATGGTTTAGGGAAGAAGAATATTTTCTTCCCTTTTAGACTATTGTAAGATCGGTTACGAGGAAAATATGAAGAAGAAGAGTTTTCAATTTCGGAAATTAAAATTAGAAGCTTTTGAATGAATAACCCAGATGTTTGTATTTATACGCAAAATAGTTTTCCAATTGAATTAGGAAATACTATCAAAATAAATACAAGATAAATTCCAAGAATAAAATCAAATTTTATTTCGTATTTATCTTACGTGCCGATTTTATGTGCATAAAATCAATAAGAAAAACTAATTTTTTCTTTGTTTAATTTGTCTTTGGTTAAACATTCTTTCATATATTTATTTTAGACAAAATAATTCAACAATTATTTCCTAAAATATTATATATGAGCCGATTTTGGTATTTAATCATTCAAATAATTTGAGCCAAAATCCGTTGAATTCATTAATTCAATTATAGATTCTTCCTTATTAATAAATCTTATTTATTAACTCGTGATATTTATTTAAATCAATCATTTAAATAAAATATTATATTTTGACTTTTTGTACTTTATTATTAATAAATATTTATTATTTTCTATTTAAATAATCGACATTATTTAAATTAATAATAAATATGTTATTTACTATTATCCTTTTAAATAATCACTATTATTTAAAATTAATAATAAATGTTTAATTATTAATTTCTATTCAGGTAAACACATTACCTAAATAATTAATAATTATTTATTAATAATTACCATTTAAATAAACACATTATTTAAATAATTAATAACAATGATATTAATTTCCATTTAAATAAACTTATTATTTAAATAATTAATATTGTCTATTTATTTAAGTAAACTGCTTTACTTAAATTATTCATTTCCTTTTCTAGGAAACACAATTCTCATAGTTCAGTTTGTTCTTTCCAAGTATAGTGACTAAAACAGATGCTATATTACTGAAATTTAAATAAACTTTATCTTAATAATCTAACATGCATTCAACATTCAAATACTTAAAGTTTCGACATATAATTAAATAAGATGCATGAGTGCGAACATATTAATGAACAGAAAAGCCCTAAAACATGTTACTATGTCACGATATTTTAATGATACCGGTGAAGTGCTGTCGAATTATAGGTCAGTTGCCACCATTAAAACGAGATGCCACTCGAACAATTGACAACTCCAGAATAACTCATACTCCTATGTCATTGTTTACCGTGTGTTTGGTCCAGAATTTTGATAACAAACTTTATCAAAATTTCTTTTTAAGTGTAACCCACTAACTTAGTCTTTTAAATAAAAATTGAAGAGTGTCTACGAAGTGTAGATTCAGTCTTCAATCGCATTTAAAATTCTTTATCCCTTTCGGGAGACTCAACATGATATTGATTTATACAATAGAACCTTCCTATGGGAATGAACACCTGCAGCAGTGTTACAGAGGCCATGTATAAATCTCACGTTTCGAGCCCATTAGTGGAGACCATAGGATACATTGACATGTTTCCTTCTCCCACTTAATATTTTAAGTTAGGGTTTCATAACTTAGACTAATTCAAGCTAATTCATTAATCCAAGTTTTAATTAACCTAATCAACTTTAACTCTTAAATTGGTTAGATTAATTTTATAAAAGTGATTGTTCAAGTTTTCCTAATTAAAACTAATCACATTATGAGCCGTCTTAATAATTTCGATTTATTAATTTGAACTTTTCTCCCAGATCGCTCCCAGTTAGAGGCGCTCCGTGTTAGGGGAACTTTATGAAACCTCATCGCTTGGGCAGAGCTTTCTCGCCAGAGATCCATTCAATTTAATTAATCTCAATTATTAATTTTTAATTAACCCTTAATTAAAAGTTTCTATTTGTTTATCTTATATGGATTTTTTCCCAATTGTATTTTAAACAATAATTCCATATTACAAATAATTCATTTAGTTTCTATTCAACTTTTAAACTATATTTAACTTTTGAATTTTAACTAAATAAGCATGCTTTTTAATTCTAAAACAGTTAGAATAAAATACATAATTTTTCGATAATAACACTTTATAAATTAAAAATTATGGCATGCTTCACATACATTAGCATATAATAACACATATTATATCATGATGCATGTATGTATAATTAATTAAAATCATACAACCTATGGTGGGATTTTCTACATGACATACTCTTATGCATGAATATTATTTAAAACAATTATATCAAACATATAAACAATTTAAATAATAAATAGCTAAATTGACCGGTATTCTTGGCACTATTTCTAAAACGGAAAAATAAATTACAACTTAATTTAAATCTTCCATTGTAGAACTTGAGGCTTCATTTTTCTCTCTCCTCCATGATGTAGGCGTGAGCATGGGTATTTATAAGGCAAACATTATCTCCTTAATATTTCCATAAATACTTGTTTTAAAATAATTATCTTTTAATTATATGGAAAAAATAAAGAAAATATTTTCCATGCAATCTTATATCAATTTTTAAATTCATAATTTAAGATAGGGAGATAATCTTTTAAAAAGATTTTATCCTTTTCTTAAATATTTAAAATTTTAAATTGATATAACAAGATAATTATGATAAAATATCTTACCATATCTTACCTTATCTCATCCTTTTCTCTCTCCTTGGGCGTGGACATCATGGAATGGTGGAGAAATTTTTTCTCCTTTTCCTCCCCTTTGGCATTGCTGATTTTTGCCTCCTTAGGTATGGGAAAATTACAAATTTTTCCTATACCCTAAAATTAGGGTTTAAAAATTTTCTACTAAAATTTAAAATCCTAAGTGCCTCAAGAATACCTAAACAATCAATTAGCAAACCTCCACAATTTATATAGCACAATTTATATAAACATACATAAACAACTTTTTATGCAACCCACCAAATTTTCGAAAAATCACAAATTTGCATGATAATTAAAATTAGCTTTGATACCAATTGAAGAGATGATTTACTAAATTAGCGGATTTTTATTTAGTAAACTAATTAACATTTAATTACGGATCTATTAATATCATGCAATTTGTGATATAAAAACATGTAGATTCATGCTAGTTTTTCGAAAATTAAAACCCTTTACTTACATTGAGTAAAATATGGAGAATCGGTTGGAGGTTTCTTTACAACATCAAATCCTCAGCAACACCAGATCTTCTACGCTATATCCCGATCGAAAGTAAAACCGACTTGTGGGAATCGAATCGGAAGAAAAAAGGAAGAAAAAATTTCTTCTAAATTTTTCCCTAAGGAAAATCGGCAATTGGGCAAAAACTGAAGAGAGAATTTTCACTTTTCTAATTAAAGTAAGAAGTGTACAAAATATGAATCTCAATGGTCATATTTACAGGAAAATATGATATCTAATCTAATTAGATATGCTTATCTCTTAATTAAAGAAAAGAAAAGATAATAATGAAATAAATAAATTAAAAGAATAAAAAAAAAAAAAAAAAAAAAAAAGAACACATTCACGCTGACGCAAATGTATTGACTTTTCTTTTTTTTTTTTTTTTAACTATTATTTATTTTTCTTTATCTTAAAAGTTATATATTTTAAATTAGAAAAATTCAAATAATATCTTCTAATTCAAATATATTTAGCCAAAAATTAATTTATTAATTATCATTGAATCCTATTCAATTAATTAATTATTTTGGGCCAAACCAATTTGTTTCTTAAACCAATTGTATTTAATTCTCTCTAATATTTATTATTAAATTAAATAAACTCATTATTTAATTAATAATAATTATTATTAATTTCCATTTAAATAAACTCATTATTTAAATAAGTAATAATATTAACATTAATTCCCATTTAAATAATTTATTTATTTAAACAATTAATTTTGCCTTAAAATATTATAATTGATAATGTTATATTAATTTCCATTTAAATAAAATTTTTATTTAAACAATTAATATTTTATCAATAATAATAATAATAATAATAATAATAATAATAATATTAATTTTCATTTAAATAATCTCATTATTCAAATAATTAATATTGCCTAATTTTAAGTAAATTCAATTACTTAAATTATTTGTTCTTCCTAAGTTAATTAATAACTTAATTTTGCTACAACGATATTTGGGCTAGCATAGGGACCCGATGGACCTATAGATCATGGGCTTAATAATTAGTTAATTAAGTGATTAACTCATAATCAGTTAATTACTTATTATCTAACTATGAATAATTCCACTATAGATTCATAGCTGAACTCCCCTCACTATAGATGAGTTATGTCCATTTAGTTTATCTTTATTTATATCTATCATATATTCTTCACGTGGAACCCTCATAATTACAGGCGGATAAATTTACCGTTTTGCCCCTATAATTACCGTGTTATCCTTGTGTTCCCACTGATTCTCCAATGAACTTTATCTTTAGTCGAACTAGAGATAATGTACTTCTATGATCAATAGAAGTCGTGGCGCCACTTGTTCATGTCTCGAATCAGTACATCAAGGGAGTTTCCTAAAGTTCCTAAAATATTTAGGTATCGCACTGATACCGTTAATTTATAGGAAAGTTATGAATTCCATCTCATGAATATGCGTTCCCAACTACTTATCTAGCTATGTTCCCAAAACAGGAGTGTATTGAGCGTTCTTACAGATCACTCTCAACCATGTGAATCAAAGAACATAACTCCATAAATAGGAGTCCACATTTCACTCAGGATTGAGATCTATCACGGTTGATAAACTTAGTTTGATATTCGATCATATCTCGTAAACGGTACTAATGAGAAATTTGATCAAACATCGTGGTCCTGTCTTATACAATCAACATTGCATATGATACTTACATTTCATGTCTCCAAATGAATGATCAGGATTAGATCATTTGTCTATAAACAAAATGCGAAGCTATCAACAGTGTTATCAGGATAAGGTTCCCAAACGTTATCCATTTACTGTAGACACTTTTAAGTTACTCATCTCGACTTTAATCCTCTCGTATGACTCACATACTAAGTCGTGATTTCATAAGAGTAACTTAGGTTGTACTATTTAAATGTTTGATATTAATATATTTCCATATATTCCTAATATCGTCAATTGAATCAATCTAGATAATATAAAGAACTTATGTTTATTTATTTAATTTATTCAAAATAAATTATTATAATTTAATAATTACAAGTTCTAGGACACCATTCCTAACATGAATTACATAATTTATTACTGTTTCAATTTTTTTAATTGTTGATTTGAACTAAAGAACTATTTATTCTCCTTATTTAGGCTCATTACACCGAGATCGTCACTGAGCGTTATCGACTTCCGATACTCTACCGACTCAGGAGGATGTGGAGTCTACCTGTCTTGAGTTAGGTGGAGGCCGACGTCCAGACGACAATGTCCTTGGACTCGATAACCTCGAACCCATCCTTTACCCTGAGTAGCCTCGCTTGTCACAGTCAGCTCGAATGAGTAGAGAGACCACAGAGCTTAGAGGGAGCAACGAGTCGCTCAGAGATATGGTGAAGGTGCTACAGACTCGTCTAGATCAGGAGTCATAGGCTCAACGCAAGTTCGAGCTCTCGATGAAGGCTATGATGGATAGTCTGCTGGCTTAGATGCGAGGTGAGGCTTCTTCATTGTTGCTTATTCCTCCACTAGATCCTTCTACTGATCCATAGTAGTTTTTTTATATTTTTTTTCCGAACATTTTTTATTTTTGTGGATATTTTTTATTATTAATATAATATTTTTTTGTTATTACCTTTTCATTCATTTTTATTTTATAATTTTAAATAAAAATTTAATTATTTTTCAATCCTAAATAATAATTAAATTTATAAGAAAAATATTATAATATACGTAAGCGACACAAATGCGTTGTTACAGTCAAACCTATACTTTGACTTAGGTGACACAATGCGTTGTTAGAGTCAAAGCTACTCTTTGACTTCCAGGTGACACCATGTGTCATTAATGTCAAATCTATTCTTTGATTAAATAGGTGATGCACTACGTTGTTATAGTTAAAATTCTACTTTGTCTTCACGGCGACGCAATGCGTCGTTACAGTCAAAGCTCTACTTTGACTTATCAAGCTACGCAATGTGTCGTTCATATTCTGGTCTACAGTTTCTGGTGATGGAAAACTATTTTATCGCTATGGAACGACGCAATACGTCGTTATATCCAATAACAATGTCCAAAATAACATCAGGCTTTGTGTCGCTGATTCTGTCGCTAATCTTCCATCGTTAAACTGTTGTTTTCTTGTAGTTTTCTATGATATTCAAATATCATGATTTGGGCGTGTAACAACCCGAATTTTTTCTGGTAGGTTTAAAATTTAATTTGGTTAATTATAAACGTTTTAGAAAATTTTGAAATAAAGCGTACTTGTTTATTTTCATTTCGAAAGCCTATCTGAGTTAATTATTTATTTGAGAAAGGTAAATTGATGATGAAGTTATTTAAGAGAAAGTTGGTGGGAGATATTTTGTTTAAATTAGTTAAATATGAGAAAGGAAAGATTTATGATAAATTAAATTGGGCAAGTGTTAAAGTGGAAAAATTATTGGAGGAGGTTGCCTCATTTAATATTAACTTCCTTATATTTTATTGGCTAAATATAATGGAAACTGTCATATGTCACACATGCAAGAGACAGTTTCAATGAGGCAGCCTCTTTCAATAATTTATCAATAAAGTGAGCTTTCTTTTGTCTTTTATTAAAAATATTTTCCATTATCTCTCGCTTCCTCCCATCCACTAAGGTTAACACCCATTGGATATCCCTTTTTAAAAAAAGAATCAAATAACCAAAGTTCTCCCCTTCTCCTTTCAACTCCACTGTCGGCTGGTCCCCCATCCAAAAGAAAAGAAACTTTGTCTACTCTAATTACTTTATTGTCTTCTTTCAAGCTTGTACTTTGGGTAAAGAAATCTGATTAAAAAAGAAAAAAGAAAAAGGAGGTCAATCCCTAACGTCACCATCGACAGCCAAATTTGTGGGAGAGTTTTAGCTCTTTTTTTTTTTCTCTTTTCCATCATCCTTTACTTGAATGTCTACTCAGTTCGTTGGAACAAAAAAAAAATCCTCCACCATTCCAGTCACCACCGCCAGCCAAGGAAGGATACTTTCCCAATTTTGTTCTTCACTTTTCTTCCTTCATTTGTTAAAGCCATATTTGATTAGCAATCTAGAAAATATGATTTGAATTCAATGAATTGTAGGGAATTGAGAGTTGAATCCTGTGAATTTGTTGGTTCTTAAACTGTGTTTGGAAACAAATTCAGAATTAAAAATTAAGATCCAAAAATTTGAAAAATGTGTTTAGTTGGTTATTCATAATTTCAAATGTGAGATTGTTAATCAGAACTATGTGTTTGGTTATGAGTAATTTTCATATTTTATACTATAAACATATAAGTATTTTATTTATTAAAACTTAT
This sequence comes from Gynostemma pentaphyllum, assembly GCA_028015215.1. Taxonomy (NCBI): domain Eukaryota; kingdom Viridiplantae; phylum Streptophyta; class Magnoliopsida; order Cucurbitales; family Cucurbitaceae; genus Gynostemma; species Gynostemma pentaphyllum. The sequence continues at coordinate 46,843,297 of CM051347.1, read as the reverse complement.
ATGATGAGTACTAAAACAATATCACATCTTTAATTAGATTACCTCTATATATATATATATATATATATATATATATTATATTGGAAGATAAAAAACGGGATCAAAACAATATTATTAGCAAGGCAAATAATAACACGATTAGAGCTAAAATAGGTTTTAAACCTTTTTTTTATCGTGATTTTCATATCCTACAATAATAATAAAATTTCATATTCAAATTTACATTTAGTGTTTTAGCCGTAATACTCAACTTTGTACAATAATAATAAAATGCCATCACATAAAGATGATCCGTTATTGAAAAGGGATTTGAATCTGGTGAATTGAACACATAACTTTCTCATTTGGAGTAAAACGCTCTATCATCACCCATCTCTTGATAATTACATCATTCACCCATCTTTTGACAAATTATCTATCACCCATCTCTTCACGAACAAACAACATGGATCAAAGTAGAAGGTAGCAAAGAAGTATCCATCATCCATCTCTTAACAAATTACATCGATCAACAAACCTGATGAAGAAGCACAAATGTATCCCATATGAAAGATAGAAAGTGAATTAGTTGATTGCATTCTCAATATTATCATTAGTTTATGAGTTTTTAACAAGTATATCGTTCAAACTATCATAAAATGACATTCATATTTTATCTCTTTTGATCTGAACATTTTCAAAATTTGAGAGATTCAAACTTGAGAACCAAAGCAAGCTCATATGTTAAATTCAAAAAAATTTCAACACAAAGAATAAAAATGCAAATACCTGAGCTACAGTCACTAAAATGTATGTACCTTTTTATACCATAAAAAATAGAATAACCATTAAATTTGTGACGACCCATCACTTTAAAATAATTTAAATTAGAAAATAAAGCGGAAGTATTTTATTTTAAGAAAAATTGGCGTGATTATGTTTGAAAATAGGCTAGCCAAAACCTGTTTACATCTTAAATTCAGACATCTAAAAACACAAGGAACATTAAGTTCCTATCAGGAGTTCAAAATGATTTACAAACATAAAAGTAAAGACAAAAGCTCTTAAGAGCCATTTACAAATATACAACTCCAAAATTATATAAAATTCACAAAACCATGTACATGGATTTTTACAACACCTAGTCCATCTCAAAGTCTTCATCCCTGGATCACGCAGCACCATCTCCTCTCCCTCGACCTCTAGCCAGGGCATTACCTGAAATTTTTGTAATATCATGAGCTAACAACTTAAGCCCAGTGAGAATAATAAGTAAAAATAGACCTCAAACTCGCATTTTCGATTTGTGTCCAAGAACATATTTACTCTTTGCTATCAATCCATTCAAAGAGTTTATATCAAAATGTTCCACTTTTACTTACCAATTCTCCAATATAATTGTGGAACTACATTCCAAATATTTCTGGTATGGTTTCGTAAATGCATATAGCATTTATATCTCATTTTCTATATATACCTTATACTATATACAAGGTTTACAACAAATCTTATTCTCCCAAAGAATGATATTACTACACTCGTAGTCAAATCCTCACCCATTAACTTGTTATGACATAAAATAAGAAAAGTAAATAAACTTTGTATCAAATATAACATCTCGATTCTCTATTTCATCGATCATATGCATGAAGGTAATGAGAACATCTCGTAGGATCACATTCGCCCTTTATGCATGAAATGAAGGTAATGTGGATTTTTCACATACTATCCACCCTTATCCTTATGTATGAAGTAGTGTGGACTTTTCCCGTAGTATCCACAAGTACTTATGCATGGAGGTAGTGTGGACTTTTCTCGTATTCCACCCTTAACCTTTCGTTTTTCTTTCTCACTTTCTTTTCTTTTCAATAATGCGAGATGTTATACATATGCTAGTAAAAGTAAATAATGTAAATGTAAATGATAAAGTAACCGAAACAAGCATAAAGTAAAAGAGCATAAAGTAAAGACGTAAAGTAAAGGACATAAGTAAAATAGATAGTGACTTCCAGAAGAATTATAAGCGAACTGTACAACCGATACATACTAAAGTATGATATTTATCTCCCAAGGACTTAAACTTCCGAATAAGATCCAAGGTTGTACATTCAAGTTCCTTAACCAATATATCTAAAAGTATGGATCTTCTAACTCCCAATGATCCGTCATAAGCTTTGAAACAAATCTAACTTAGAACTTCCTAAGATTCAATGTTTCTCCTCGAGAATTTCTAAATTCTCTCTCAAAGAACTAGCTCCTAATCCTAGGGCACTAGCTCACTTCCCTCTAATCTTAGATTCGAATTCTACAAATCATTATACTTATTCGCTTTCTAAGATTACTTTAAATCCTAACTATTCTCACCTTTGCCAAATAAGATTTTCTCCAAATCTCCAAATTTCCACGAATCAACAACCGAGCAATCGCACCTACAATTCACCAATTGCACAACATATTACAACTCATAACTAAAATGAGAACAAGTGTCAATTTTCGGGTGAATAGTGATTTCAGATGAATAGTAATTTCTGATGAATAGTGTTTTCGAGTGAATAGTGTTTTTCAAAAATCCGGGTTCAAAATCGTCAAATTCCATGATAGAAATTCATGATTTCATCTTCAAAACTCATTTATAATAAAAAACGAACAAAACCATATAAAAAGTTTTCAAAACTTACTTTTTGGGACTTCCCTTAGAGAACGGGAAACTCCAAAAAGGTAGGTTGGATAGGCAGCCCTCGTCCTTACCAATCCAACGCAACCGAAATCAAGCCGATCCATCGAGAAACGAATGAGAAACGAAGAAAAGAAAATTCTCATCCATGGTGGATGGAACCCACGACAAGGAGAAGGAAAAGAAGAGAAAGATGAAGGCAAATAGGCAATTTTTGTGATTTTTAAAGATGAGTGCATAGTGATTTTAGATATTTTAAGAAATTGGAAATGACGGTTGCGTCCTTTTATGACTTTTGACTTATGAATCGAAACCCGAAGCTCTTAAATAAATCTAAAGGTGATTAATAATTATTAATTGGCCTATTAATAATTATTAAAGTCACCAAAACGAATTTAAAGTATTAAAACGATTAAAAAGGATTTCGAGCGAAATTAACTACTAAAATCAAAATTACAAAAATAATAATTAATCTAAATACTTAAATTGAAATAAATAAATAAATAACATTAAATAAATAATAAAAAAAAATTTCACTTCAAAATAACGGGACGTTACAAAATTTGAATTAATGAAAAAAATCATACTTTCTTATGGTTCTTATCATTGTAGCAGGTATATGCACAGGTCTAAAGTAACTCAATTCATACCTATGTTTGAAGGAAATAAGAAACTTATTTTCATTCCAAACTTTATTACTAGAAAATATATGCTAAACAAAAGAAAAAAGCAACAACCCATTCAAAGGAAATAAGAGAAGCAAGAAGAAAAGGAAAGTTATTGAGAGGGAATGTTCAAAGCTAATATAATAATTAAACATGCTTATTGAGAGGGAATGTTCAAACACAACAATGATTCAGTATACAGTTCAATATAGGCTAGCATGATCAATAATTCAAGGTCAAGCCAAATGAACCTTCAAGAGTGAAATATACATGAATTAAGAATAAGTAGAAGAACAAAAATAGAAGAAAAGAACTGAAGAAATGTAGGAGATGAGATACAAAAGAAAAGTGTAAATTGACAATGAAATAGGATTTGATATCATTGAAAAGAGAGATACAAAGTGATATTATTAGTTTCAAAATTTGAAGAGTCTAGTGAAATATCATTCTTTTTAAGAATATAGATCTATTGAAAATGAAAAGAAAAGAAACCCAGATTCTCTGCTACCATATGCTTTTAGCTTCTATTTCAAATATGAATCAATCTAAGTCCACTCCAAAATAAATCTCAAACACAATAAAAGAAGTCCAAATCTAGTTGTTGAATTACAATTGTTAAGACTCCAAACATGAATGTTCTTGAATTTATCCCAATCATAAAAAAACTAACCAAGAGTAAGAGAGAAAAGAAAAAAAAGAACAACCAGAGAAACACAACAATTATAACTGGAATAAAACAAGCTGGTTGTAATTATCTCAGCATTCAAATGAACCTAGACAAAGATACAAACATTTCCAGTATAACAAGAATAAACTTACAGTCGTGCCCTAGGTAAATTTTCCTTGATGATGGATCTGTCGTTTTGAAGAAGATGTCAAGCGCAATCGACTTGAAGAGAGATTATGAACATGTCGAAGAAATAAGCCACAAAAATCATATGATTTTGACACAGAGATGAACATAGGAATGGATTTCCACATTTAAAAAAAAGACGAAAGAAATGAATTCGTATTTCATTCGTGCCCTAGGGAAAGTCAAGTACACAATTTCAATTAATCTCTTCTTCATTAAATGGAAGAGAAGATTTTTTTTTTTTTAAAGCTAAAGTTTAAATTCTTCATTTTAGACCAAAAAATCAATGGTGAAGAGAGGATTCCAATAGCGATGGTAGAGTTTATACAAACAAAAGAGAAGAATGCAAGATCTATATGAATTGTTATTTCTAAAGTTTTTAGATAGGATTGCATTTCATTAAAAGCCAATCCCATGTTTTCACTTTTTTGGGTTAAATGAATTGGATTTTTTGAAAACATAAAAATGAAGAATCTAAAATTTAGTTTAAAAACTAAGTTGCATCCAAATCCATTTTAAAATAATTGTAAACCAAACATCAACCCAATTGAATTTAAGTTATTCCTTGAATCAAGATCCATAAAATTGGATATGGATCATGTACCATTAGGCCTTAAGATTTTTCACTTGGTGTAACGTCCCGTTATTTTGAAGTGAAATTATTTATTTATTTATTTTATTTTATTATTTATTTAATGTTATTTATTTATTTATTTATTTCCATTTAAGTATTTAGATTAATTATTATTTTTGTAATTTTGATTTTAGTAGTTAATTTCGCCCAAAATCCTTTTTAATCGTTTTAATACTTTAAATTCGTTTCGGTGATATTAATAATTATTAATAGGCCAATTAATAATTATTAATCACCTTTAGATTTATTTAAGAGCTTCGGGTTTCGATTTGGAAGTCAAAAGTCACAAAAGGACGCAACCGTCATTTCCAATTTCTTAAAAATATCCAAAACACTATTCATTTATCTTTAAATATACCAATTGACCAAGGTTTGACCATTTTCTTCCCATTTTTCTTCTCCAAGCCGTGGGCATCAATGGGGGATTAGGGGAGATTTGGTTTTTCTTCGTTTCTCGATGGATCGGCTCGATTTCGGTTGCATCGGAAAGCCCTCGAGTCTAGGATTCTTTTCCACCCAACGATCGTACCTTTCTCTCGAGATCCATGGAGTTCTCGGTAAGTTTATTTTCAAACCCTAAGCTCCAAATAGTGTTTTAATGGAGTTTTCTTTTGATTCCTTCGATTTCTTGTCGTGAAACTCGGTGTTTGTCAATACGGGAGTTGTTTTAAGAGTTTTTGAAAACTTTCTCATAACCCTAAAACCGAGTTTCAGTTGAAACCCATTCCCGTTTGAAATTTACCTTTTTGGGTTTGATTATGGGTTATAAATTAATGAATTATTGTTTATTTAAATTCAATTCGGGAAAGGGCATAATGTTCAAAAACCCTAATTATCGATACCCATTGAAATCGGGAATATCGAAATTGCTTGAAACCAACTCGAAACACATCTAAAGTTCCTAAAAGCCGGAAAACCACCACTTTTCATGGGGGGCGGGCCGAGAGCCTCCTAGTGGGGTTTATGGGGTTATTCGTTGCTTTGAGCTTTTAGATGTTAATTGATCGATGCATGTTTATTTATTAATTGTTAGATGTAATTAATTGTAGGTGTTTCGGATCGTTGTTTGATTGTGCTTTCGGAAACTTGGAGCAAAGCTATTTTTTTTTGGCTAAGGTGAGAATAGTTAGAATTTAAAGTAACTATAGAAAGCAAATAAGTATTATGGTTTGTAGAATTGAAATTAAGATTAGAATCCAAATCTAAGATTAGAGGGATGTGAGTTAGTGCCCTTAGGATTAGGAGTTAATCCTTTAAGTGAGAACTTAGGAGTTCTCAAGGAAAGTATTGAAGCTTAGAAGATTCTAAATTAGATTCGTTTCGAAGCTTAGGTTGGATCATTAGAAGTTAAAAGATCCAAACTTTTATATAGAACGGTTAATAGAAGCTCAGATTATATTGGAAGTTTAGAATCCTTGAAGGTATAGGTTAATCGTTTAAGTTATAATTTTACTTTTATTATTGTTAGCGGAGTTCGATTGACATATCGTTCGTCTGGAGTTTCTTATTTATTTACTTTATGTCTTTTACTTAATTTCCCTTTACTTTATGTTTGTTTCGGTTACTTTATTATTCGCACTTTACTTTATTTACTTTTTGCAAGCATGTGCAAGCATAACCATAACATATTGCACCATAACATCTCGCATCATTGAAAAGAAAGAGAGAATGTTGGACCCTTCAGGGAATGTCCGCATCGCCTTCAGAGAGAGAAAGAAAAGAAGGAGAGAATGTTGGACCCTTCGGGGAATGTCCGCATCGCCTTCCGAGAAAAAGAAAGGAAAGTGAGAAAGAAAAGAAGAAGAGAATGTTGGACCCTACGAGGAATGTCCGCATCGCCTTCAGAGAAAAAGAAAATAAAAAAAGAAAGAAAATGAGGGAAGAATGTTGGACCCTTTGGGGAGTGTCCGCATCACCTTCTTCATTCATTCATGCATAAAGGGCGAATGCGTATCCTACGGGATGTTCTCATTACCTTCATGCATATGAGCGATGGAAATATATATCATGGATAAAGAATTGAGATGTTATATTTTATGCAAAGTTTATTTACTTTCTTATTTATGTCGTAACAAGTTAATGAATGAGGATTTGACTACGAGTGTTAGTAATATCATCCTTTGGAGAGTATAGAATGAAATTACCTAGAGTTGGAGAACTTTAGGATTGATGGTGTCAGGTAAATTGGACACAAATCGGAATACGGGTTTGAGGTCTATCTTTACTTTTTATTCTTATTATTCTCACTGGGCTTAAGTTGTTAGCTCATGATATTACAAACATTTCAGGTAATGTTTGGGGTCGTGGAAGAGGAGCTGGTGCACGCTTGATCCAGAGGATGATGACACGGTGATGGACTAGTTATTCTTTTAAAAGACCATGGTCTCATTTTGTTAATTTGTATCTTATGTTATGAAAATTTGTATTTAGCTCATAAGAGCTAATTGTCTTTATTTTTATGATAACGTCTTTTTGAACTCCTGATTAGGAACTTGAAGTTCCTTGCGTTTTAGATTTTTGAATTTAAGATGTAAACAGGTTTTGGCTAGCCAACTTTCAAACATAATCACGCCAATTTTTCATAAAATATAAAGACTTCCGCTGTGTTTTCTAATTTAAATTATTTAAAAGTGTCGGGTCGTCACAGTTGGTATCAGAGCCTTAGGGTTCTGTAGACTACATGCGATGCATGTTTGTTTTCATGTTTTGTTTTAAGTCCACTCTCTAGTCATCATCTGAGATTAGCGGCACCAGGTATGCCTATAACTTCTATTCTCATGCTTTGTTTCTTTGATATTGGAAGAATTATGAGAATATTGTTGGAAAATGATGTTTGTGAGATTTCACATCCTTGTAAAACCACTATGTGGTTATGTTCATTTGACCCATTTTGAGATTTGGGTAAGGTTGTCGAGAAGATGATTGACCCCGTGCAGTTTTGGAGGTTATACACCTCGTTAAGAGTATTGACATAATGTCAAAGTAAAGGAGATGAGATACTCCGAGAGATCAATCGTTTGATCCTTAAAGTTGATTAAAGTATTATTGTCACACAATTGCTAAGTAGTGGTCTTAGTAGATGTGTGTGGACATTTATGTGTAAAAAGGGGACATGTTTGTTTGGAGCCCAGTATTAAGAGATGAAACACCTGTTTGAGGTGAGAAATTGTTGAAAAGAAATCGGTTTGGCTCGAGTCCAGTGACCTAGATTTAACTCAATGGACAAGTACCTGGTTGAGTTGAGAAAGTTGAATTATGGTAAGTGGTAAATCTTTATGGTAGCATTGTGCTAAAAGGAAAGTGTGTTGCCACTCAAAAGAGGAAGTAAGGACTTTACGTGATAAGTCTCAATGAGGACCATTAACGACAATGTTAATTGGTGAATGGCCTAGTTTGGTCGCTATTACACTATGGTGTATCAATCTGAATTGGAAACACTCGAGATCGAGTAATGAAGATCCATATTTAGTAAATTGTCAAGATTGACTAACAATAAGGTGGAGAGTTGGTATTTGATTGAATATAGAAGGAAGTTGATGGACCGTGATATTGGTAACTTCTATAAGGCAATGTGATGGTTTGGTGAACTTCAATTCACATTGTGTTTGACCATCTAATTGGACGGAGAATTTGATAAACTTGTAGGTCGTAGTTTGGACCTACTGAGTCTTTTCGAGATAGACTCTAAAGTGAAACCTATGCTTGAAGGTTAGAATGTTATTGGCTAAGGTGTTTGACAGACACCAGTTTTACTTTATAAGAAGCAAATGATCTCTGAGGTCGAGTTCATTCAAGATTTGAATAAGAAGGCTTAGGAGTCGTCCTTATCTTGGATTTTACATCTTCTTGAAAGAAGAGAAAGTTAACTACTACAGGACAGACTACCTCTCAAAAGAAGAAAGTAAAGGATGACTATGTCAGTCAAGAGATGCCACCGCAACAACAACAGCAGCAGCAGCATCAACAGCAATAACAGCAGCAATAGCAGCAGCAACAACAACATCAACTGGTTCTAAGTGGAGCTCAACAAGGATAGGATCATCCTTACTAAATAATCGTGCCAGTTTCCATCAGGGAGATGCACACTTCCATCAAAATGCTATGTTGTGATCAAACTTGGAATCACACCACTTTTATAGGGCGTATAAGACTTAACCATCACAACGTAGTAATAAGGTCAGGATTATCAGGAAAAGCTACCAGTATGGTAGTGATTTATACTTTGATATTTTCAGGCCGTTTGGCTTTTATTCTGTTTAATGCTGGGGCTAGCCATTCTTTTATTTTATCTTGTTATGATGAGTTGGCAGCTCTTGAGCCGAGACTGTTGAGTTTTGAGATGTGTGCTTTTACCCCAGTGGGGAAGTTTATTATGATGATAGTGCGTATGGCACTTATGACATGTGCATCATGAGTAGATGCTCACATTTTACTTTGATTGTTATGCATATGTCTGATTTTGATGTGATTTGGGTATGGATTGGCTATCAGCTAATCGTGCCACTATTGATTGTACTGAGAGAGTTATTGATCTTATGAGTCCATGTGGGACTAGTTTATGTTTTTGTGGGTTTAATGATTGAGTAACACCCACCTTGATATCTATGTTAGAAGCTAGAACGCTTCTAAGTGATGGAGCCTTGGGCTATATAGCTAGTGTTGTTGACACTTCTGTACCAGAGACTAGCTTGAGTTCTGTGCTAGTAGTGAGGGATTTCGTTGATGTTTTTCTTGATGAGTTACCCGGTTTGCCACCTGTGAGACAGTTTGATTTTCAGATTGAGATTGCTCCTGGGACAGCTCCATTGTCCAAAGCACCCTATCGTATGGCACCAGCTGAGTTGAAAGAACTCCAGAGCCAGTTACGGAGACTTTTAGACTTGGGGTTTATACACCTGAGTGTTTCACCGTGGGGAGCTCCGATGTTGTTTGTGAAAAAGAAATATGGCTCTATGTGATTGTGTATCGATTATAGAGAGTTGAACCATGTTACGGTGAAAAACAAGTATCCTTTGCCCAGGATAGAAGACTTGTTAGATCAGTTGAAGGGAGCCACTATCCTTTTGAAGATAGATTTGAGATCTGGCTATCATCAGTTCAGGATTCGGGATGAGGATATTCCCAAGACTGCATTCAGGACGCGTTATGGACATTATGAGTTTGTAGTTATGTCCTTTGGCTTGACCAACGCGCCTGCAACTTTTATGGACCTTATCCATACTGTGTTCAAGAAGTACATAAATTCTATTGATGTTATGATTAATGATGACAGTCTGATTTATTCTAAGACTGAGGAAATGCATGTTGTACATTTGAAGGCAGTTTTGATCGTATTAAGGATCAGAAGTGGTATGCCAAGTTCTCAAAGTGCGAGTTTTGGCTAAAAGAAATGGCATTTTCGGCCATGTGTTATCAAGAAGAGGATTATATTGATTTCGCTAAGATGGAGGCATATAGTAACTGGCCTAGACCGACAGTGTGGCTGATATTCGAAGTTTTCTGGGACTTGCAGGTTATTATAGACAGTTTTTGCAAGATTTCTCCAAAATTACTTCAGCTCTGACACGTTTGACTCAGAAAGGAGTTGACTTTGTATGGTCTGAGGATTGTGAAACGAGCTTTGAGGAGCTCAAGAGGAGGCTTGTGACAGCACCTGTTCTAGTGTCGCCTAATAGAACCGGTGGTCTGACGGTGTACACAGATGCTTCCCACAGAGGTTTGGGATGTGAGTTAATGCAACACGGGAAATTTATAGCTTATGCTTCCCGTCAGCTGAAAGAGCATGAGAAGAAGTATACGACTCATGATTTAGAGTTGGCAGCTATTGTTCATGCATTGAAGATTTGGAGACATTATTTGTACGGTGAGAAGATCTTGATTTTTTTACTGATCATAAGAGTCTCAAGTATTTCTTCACTCAGAAGGAATTGAATATGAGACAGCGGAGATGGTTAGAGCTCGTTAAGGATTATGATTGTGATATTCGGTATCATCCTGGGAAAGCCAATGTAGTGGCTGACGCGCTCAGTAGAAAGTCTTCTCATTCATCAGCTTTGTCGGCCATACCTTGAGATTGAGATGGGATATGTAACAAGATGAGATAGCATTTCTGACTGCCGAGGTCACTGTGAGTCTTGCTAATTTAACAGTGGGACCTACTTTGAGGCAGGGGATAATTGATGCAAAGAGAGGTGAGACTCACTTGCAGGCCGGTTTGAGAGAGGCTGAGTCAGATTTTCTTAGCCATTTTACCTTCTCTACAGATAGTGTTATGATGTATCATAAGAGGCTATATGGGCCTTTAGGAGCGACTTTTAGAAGGGAACTGTTGGAGGAGGCTCACAGTTCTATCTTTTCTATTCATCCAGGTAGTACGAAGATATACAGGGACCTGAGAGAACACTATTGGTGGCCTAGGATGAAGCTTGAGATTGCAGATTATGTTAGTAACTGCTTGATTTGTTGACAAGTCAAGGCCCTAAGGATCCACCGGGTTATCTTAACCTTTGAAAGTGTTTGAATTGAAATGGGAGAAGATTTCCATGGATTTTATCAAGGTTTGCCGAAGACTGCAAAGAATTAAGATATCATTTGGGTGATTGTAGACCATTTGATGAAAAACCGCGCACTTTACTCTTGGAAGGATTATCTATCCAGTTAAGACTAGGGTACAGTTGTACCTAAGAAAGATTGATAGATTGTGGTGTGCCGGTGAAGATTTTATCAGATCGAGACACTCGCTTTGTCTCGGAGTTTGGCAATGTTTAGACACTTTATGGTTGAAAGTGTTGTTCTTCCACTCATTGGGATGAGATTGGTGAAAAGAGACTTTTGGTACTCAAGTTGTAAGAAATGACTAGCGAGTCTATCATTTGTTTAAAGAAAGGTTAAGGTTAATCAAAGTTGACAGCAGGATTCGTTGTAGTCCGTTCAAGTTGTAGTAGTGGATCTCGTATATTTCAAGTGGCACCAATAAAGGGTGTTATAAAAGATGGGAATAAGGGTTAGTTGAACCCTAAGTTTATTGGCCTATCGAGATACTTAATCAAGAAGAAGTGGTAGCTTATTGTTTAGCCTTACCACTTTCATTATCAGCCGTTTGTAATGTTTTCCATGTATTGATGCTTCAGAAATACATGGTGAATCCGTTCCACGTGATTGATTATGAACTGGTATTTTTGAATGCTATTAAATCTTATGAGTAGACACCAGTTAAGATAAGATCATTCGAACAAAAGTGATGAGAAATAAAAAGGTATGCACTTGGTTAAGGTTCTTTGAAAGAACCAAGTGTCAAAAGAAGCAACGTGGGAACGTGAGGATGAGATACAGTCTAAGTACCCTTGCTTTTCACTTAGTGACCGAACTTTTCGAGGACGAAAAGTCTTTTAAGGGGGGTAGACTGTAACATCCCATTATTTTGAAGTGAAATTTTATTTATTTATTTATTTATTTAATTTTATTATTTATTTAATGTTATTTATTTATTTATTTATTTATTTATTTCAATTTAAGTATTTAGATTAATTATTATTTTTGTAATTTCGATTTTAGTAGTTAATTTCGCCCGAAATCCTTTTTAGTCGTTTTAATACTTTAAATTCGTTTCGGTGACATTAATAATTATTAATAGGCCAATTAATAATTATTAATCACCTTTAGATTTATTTAAGAGCTTCGGGTTTCGATTTGGAAGTCAAAAGTCACAAAAGGACGCAACCGTCATTTCCAATTTCTTAAAAATATCCAAAACACTATTCATTTATCTTTAAATATACCAATTGACCAAGGTTTGACCATTTTCTTCCCATTTTTCTTCTCCAAGTCGTTGGCATCAACGGGGGATTAGGGGAGATTTGGTTTTTCTTCGTTTCTCGATGGATCCGCTCGATTTCGGTTGCATCGGAAAGCCCTCGAGTCTAGGATTCTTTTCCACCCAACGATCGTGCTTTTCTCTCGAGATCCACAGAGTTCTCGATAAGTTTATTTTCAAACCCTAAGCTCCAAATAGTGTTTTAATGGAGTTTTCTTTTGATTCCTTCGATTTCTTGTCGTGAAACTCGGTGTTTGTCAATACAGGAGTTGTTTTAAGAGTTTTTGGAAACTTTCCCATAACCCTAAAATCGAGTTTCAGTCGAAACCCTTCCCGTTTGAAATTTACCTTTTTGGGTTTGATTATGGGTTATAAATTAATGAATTATTGTTTATTTAAATTCAATTCGGGAAAAGGCATAATGTTCAAAAACCCTAATTATCGATACCCATTGAAATCGGGAATATCGAAATTTCTTGAAACCAACTCGAAACACATCTAAAGTACCTAAAAGCCGGAAAACCAAACCCGAGACCCACTTTTCATGGGGGGGGCCGAGAGCCTCCTAGTGGGGTTTATGGGGTTGTTCGTTGTTTTGAGCTTTTAGATGTTAATTGATCGATGCATGTTTATTTATTAATTGTTAGATGTAATTAATTGTAGGTGTTTCGGATCGTTGTTTGATTGTGCTTTCGGAAACTTGGAGCAAAGCTTTTTTTTTTTTTTTTGCTAAGGTGAGAATAGTTAGAATTTAAAGTAACTATAGAAAGCAAATAAGTATAATGGTTTGTAGAATTGAAACTAAGATTAGAATCCGAATCTAAGATTAGAGGGATGTGAGTTAGTGCCCTTAGGATTAGGAGTTAATCCTTTAAGTGAGAACTTAGGAGTTCTCAAGGAAAGTATTGAATCTTAGAAGATTCTAAGTTAAATTCGTTTCGAAGCTTAGGTTGGATCATTGGAAGTTAAAAGATCCAAACTTTTATATAGAACGGTTAATAGAACCTCGGATTATATTGGAAGTTTAGAATCCTTGAAGGTATAGGTTAATCGTTTAAGTTATAATTTTACTTTTATTATTGTTAGCGAAGTTCGATTGACATATCGTTCGTCCGGAGTTTCTTATTTATTTATTTTATGTCTTTTACTTAATTTCCCTTTACTTTATGTTTGTTTCGGTTACTTTATTATTCGAACTTTACTTTATTTACTTTTTGCCAGCATGTGCAAGCATAACCATAACATATTGCACCATAACATCTCGCATCATTGAAAAGAAGGAGAGAATGTTGGACCCTTCGGGGAATGTCCGCATCGCCTTCCGAGAAAAAGAAAGGAAAGTGAGAAAGAAAAGAAGGAGAGAATGTTGGACCATACGTTGAATGTCCGCATCGCCTTCAGAGAAAAAGAAAATAAAGAGAGAAAGAAAATGAGGGAAGAATGTTGGACCCTTCGGAGAATGTCCGCATCACCTTCTTCATTCATTCAAGCATAAAGGGCGAATGCGTATCCTACGAGATGTTCTCATTACCTTCATGCATATGAGCGATGGAAATATATATCATGGATAAAGAATTGAGATATTATATTTTATGCAAAGTTTATTTACTTTTTTATTTATGTCGTAACAAGTTAATGGATGAGGATTTGACTACGAGTGTTAGTAATATCATCCTTTGGAGAGTATAGAATGAAATTACCTAGAGTTGGAGAACTTTAGGATTGATGGTGTCAGGTAAATTGGTGTCATAAGAGCTAATTGTCTTTATTTTTATGATAACGTCTTTTTGAACTCCTGATTAGGAACTTGAAGTTCCTTGCGTTTTAGATTTTTGAATTTAAGATGTAAACAGGTTTTGGCTAGCCAACTTTCAAACATAATCACGCCAATTTTTCATAAAATATAAAGACTTCCGCTGTGTTTTCTAATTTAAATTATTTAAAAGTGTCGGGTCACTTGGGTTTGTAGTTTGGTATTGAGGAACCATCTACAAGATTTTGAAATGTTTTTCCATCATCTTCTTCAAGGTTCAAGAGGTAAGAACTTGATTTTTTCATGGGTTCCATTTCCAAGTTTGAGTTGTCTTCCATGGATCAATGTTTGTAAGGAGTAGGAAGCAAGGTTTAATTACTGCTTTTCTCTACAGTAAAAATTATTTTTCCTTAGCTTTCATATTTTAAATATATAGACAAAAAAGATAAACATAACTTACTTCAAAGTTTGTTTAAAAGAATGGGTAAATTGAAAATAGCACCCCTATGGTTTCGGTCTAATTCATGAAAAGTCCTTGTAGTTTAAAAATGACAAATCACACCCTAGTTCTAAATTTTACCAATAAGACCTCTCCCCTCCAACGTTGTAAACTTTCTTTTAATTATAACTTTTTCGTTAGAACTCAAATTTTAATGATTCAAGATTTTTGAAATCCTTATTTCAAGTTCTACGCTATAGTCACTTTAAAACTTCAAAATCAATAATAAATAAAAGGGTTTGTTATCATCAAAATATTAGGTATGATTAAAGACGTTAACCTATTTTTTAATGATGATTTAAAAGTTTTAAAATAACCATAACATAAAGCATAAAATGAGGATTCCAAAACATCTTGAATCATTTAAATCGAAGTTCAAACGAAGAAGTTATGGCTAAAATAAAGTTTACAACATTAGAGAGTAACGGTCTTATTGACATAATTGGGAACTACAGGGCTGTGGTTTGTCATTTTTAAACTACAGGGGCTATCACGAGTTTGACCGAAACCATAAACGTGTTATTTACAATTTACCCTAAAAAAAGTATAAGCTTTATAAGCTTTTATTATTTTATATATATATATATATATAATGAAAAAACATATCAGACTTCAAAGTTTGTTTTTTTTTAAACAGGTATAAGCTTTATAGGCTTTTGTGTTAAAATTCTTTATATATAATTCAGATTTGAATTTCCCCATCTTTTTGGCTTTGTCTCACCGTAGCTTCCGTTTACCCCCAAAGTAGCTCATGAGTCATGACCAAGTACCTTTTGCTAGCCATTTTATCTTTCTTGTAACGTTTTTTTTTTAATTTAGACATTTATCTTTCTTATTTTATGGATATTTGTAAAACCCTATCTCCGTTTGGATGAATTTTCTACTTTTATCTTGGATGTTTCATTACTTTTGAGAATCCCGGGTTTTCTTTTTAAATGAATTTGAAATGATGAATTTTATTTGTTTTCAAGACTTCCACTGCTTTATGATGCTTTTTTTTGCAAAAGTGCTTTATGATGCTTTAGCATGTTTAATATTGGTTCTAGGGTCAGGTCTTTATAGAGCATGTGGACTATTTACCAATAGCCCTCATGCCCCACTTAAAATATCTTGGGCTCAGGCATAGCACGCGCCTAGGCCCCTATATGCGGGCTTGGGTATTTTCTTTTTATTTCTTTTTTTAATAGATCAAATCCATTAAATATCAAATATAAACTATCTATTTAATTTATCCATTTAATTTGACAATTTAAAATTAAATTAAATAGTTTCAATTTAATTAATCTAATTAATTAATATTTTCATTACATGAGTCTGGGGACTCAATGGACCTATAATACGTGAGCTCCAATGATATAAAATTAATTAACTAAAAATCATTTAATCAATTTATTCTGATTCGTTAAGTTTAAATAATTCCACTATATATCTAAAGTTACACTCTTAATCCTATAGAGAATCCTATGTTCAATGGATATAATCATTATCTACATGTTTGTCCCTTCATAAGTTGTTTGTTATTACAGCTAGCTATTATACTAATTTAACTTCTGTAATACATCTTGTTCTTTTATAGCCTAATAATTCTCTAATGAACAACCTTACATAATCTTGAATATGCGTTTGACTAGTTCCTTGATGAGGAATATGGGTCCCCGTTGTTCAAGCCTTTGTTCAAGCATTGAATCAGTTCAACCACTTACTATTTTCTAGTTAAGGAAAATAGTGAATTCCTTATCGTGGTATTATGTCCCCAACCATCTATATGGTCTAATCCCTAAAGATATTGAGTGTACTATATCGAAGTGACTTTCACCATGAAAATTAGAGAACTATCTCCTGCAAGCAGGAGTTCATAATCCACTTAAGATAAACTGTATATGACCAACCTATTGATATATAAAGTATCTCTCTGAACGGTCTTAACATGAGAGAGTAAATTCATCTAGACTAGTCTCCTTTTTGCTCGATTTAGTAACACCCCCACTCACATGTCTGCACATGAATGATTCAAATAAGATCACTTGTACAAGTAACAAGTGAGCTATGTTAGTACTGTTACCAGGATAAGGCACCCAACCGTTATTCCTAATACTACAGACTATTTGTGTTAAAACTTGACTGAATCTTTTGTATGCATCACATATTTATTTGAAGCTAAAATATGTAACTCTGGATTTTATGATGGATAAACTAAACATTTATTATAAAGAAGTAAATGGTAAACGTAAATATCACTAACAATTGAATAAACAATATTCTTTTATTAATTTATAGTTTATCAGATTACATTAATTAGAGCAGATACCCAAACATTGTATGCATCACATACTCAATAGTTAAAATATGTAAATCTAATATGATGGATACACTAAGCATTTATTATAAAGAAATGATAAATATAAATATTACTGAAATTTGAATAAACAATATTCTTTTATTTATTAATAGTTTATCGAATTTCATTGATTAGGGCATATACCCCAACAAGGAATAGTTGATCATACAAGTATTATTCTTTAAAATTATGTTTTCACACTAATTTTTCATTCCCAATCATTTGTA
Organism: Gynostemma pentaphyllum; assembly: GCA_028015215.1. Classification (NCBI taxonomy): domain Eukaryota; kingdom Viridiplantae; phylum Streptophyta; class Magnoliopsida; order Cucurbitales; family Cucurbitaceae; genus Gynostemma; species Gynostemma pentaphyllum. Next base: position 46,825,862 of record CM051347.1, on the reverse strand, counting down.
TACTTTAGCTATATCAACATCTCATAACAAAACCGTCAACTACAAATTCTAATAGGAAAATTAGACTCTTTTTTTTCATTGACTTAATAGAATATAATTATATTTTCTTCTTTCCTATCTTTTCTCTCCACTCTCTCATCCTCCTATTTTATTCATTTTTTCTTCCAAGCTTTTCAGTTAATGGCCAAAGAAAGGAAAGTGCAAATCGTTTAAGATTTGAAGAAGAAGAAGATTTAAAGATTAAAATATGTAACTCTAAATTTTATGATGGATAGACTAAGCATTCATTATAAAGAAATGATAAATGTAAATATTACTAACATTTGAATAAACAATGTTCTTTTATTTATTAATTGTTTACCGAATTACATTGATTAGGGCAGATACCCTAACAAGGAAGAGTTGAGCATACAAGTATTATTCTTTTAAATTATGTTTTCACACTAACTTTTCATTTCCAATCATCTGTACTTCAACTCTGTCAATATTTGTTTACATAACCGTCAACTACAAATTCTAATAAGAAATTTTTTTTTTCATTGACTTAATAGAATATAATTATATTTTCTTATTTCTTCCCTTTTATCTCCAATCTCTTATCCTCCTATTTAATTCATTTTTTTTTTCTCCAAGATTTTTAGTTAATGGCCAAAAAATGGAAAATGCATATCGCTTAAGATTTGGAGAAGAATTTGAATTTGGAGAAGAACTTGAAGAAGAAGAAGAAGAAGAAGAAGAAGAAGAAGAGGAAGAAGGAGAAGGACTTGAAGGAGGAGGAGAAGAAGAAGAAGAAGAAGAAGAAGAAGAAAAAGAAAAAAAAAACAGAGAACAAGAATAAGGAGAAGAAGAAGGAGTGGAAGAAGAAGAGGAGGAGAATATGCTATGAATGCATGCCTATCGCGTTTTTAGAATAATTTCCTTTGTAATAATAATTTGATTAATGCTCAAAGATAATCATTAAATCTTCATTGCATATTGAATGATATGAATAATGCATTCAATATTTGTATATTCATCATAAAATAAATCTCATGTTGACCTTTTTTATTTCTTAAATTACATTGATCTAACCGTCATTACCATTGTCGTAGAAGAAGTTTGATATCCATATTTCAATGTGATCATTGATTTGGAAAATTTATCAAAGAATCCCCATAAGTACATTGTTTAATTACTAAAGAGATGCCATTTCAAAGTTGAATATTTCGATCACGCTAAAGTTTACAAAAGATTAAAAAAGAGATTCTAAACTTGGGATTAAAGTGGATGTTGGTGCCAATGTGGGAATGACTAGAGTTTTCATATTTTTACATTTGAACTAGTTCTAGAGGATTTGTATAGGATTTGTGATAGTACTTACCTCAATAAAGATGGAGATTAGTTGGTGAGTGTATTTGAAGTTGTTGTATAAGATAGGCTTGAGAATATCACTAGCTATTTTTTCACACAAGTGTGGTATATATATACACACGCAAAAATATGATCTCACACCTAGAGTTCAAGACCACAAGAATACCAATTTAGCTTAAAAAGTAGGAAAGAAAGTCCAATAGAGAAATATGCCCAACAACAAAACAATCCCAAAAAGCTAAACTAATGGAATAAATCTCTTACAGAGAAATCCATATGGTCATAATCCTTATGAGTACTAACTCACCAAGTCACAACTTTATAAAATATATCCTACAATAAAAGATGAAGGATCATGTGATGGGAAGAAGCTGAACTGTAACGACCCGCTTTCCGTTAAATTCTTTAAATTCAAATGCACAGCTGAAGACTCGATTTTTAAAGAAAAACGCCATGGGTTCGTTTAAAATTCGAATAACCAAAACCTGTTTTACAACCCAAATTCAGAGAAAGCTATAAAATCGGGAATGCGCATTCCAAAAGAGAATTAAGTCATAAAACATAGACATAATTCATACAAATACCCTTTCAAAAAGACATAAGTATGAAAAATGAAAATGATTTACAAGCATTTCTAAGAATGCTTAACCAAAATATGTTTCAACATTGTCCATACACCAACTCGACAAGTCACGCGGCTCCACCTCCTCTACAACGCTTCTTAGGACGGGGTTTAACTGAAAATTTGTAAGTGTAGCACCATTAGCATAAAATGCTAGTGAGAGCAAAACAAAAGCAAGTAATCCTATGAACTAAATTTCATACTAGAAATCGTGTCCAAAGGCCTAAAATGCTCATTACTACCCATATCAACACTTCCAATTTCCATACAATCATACGATAGTAATATACTACCCGTAACCGTCATTTAATACCATGAGGTAGAAATAAAGACTTAAGGTAAAAGTAACATTCATTACTAAGTCTTACTACACAATTCTAAAGAATATGTAAATGTAACATTATCTATCTTTATTACCAAACAAGTTTCGTCATATCGTGCTATTGTATGGATCGAAATCAACATACCACGTACGGTCGTACCATATCTCAAGTCATGGTACCATAATACCGTATGGACTGAAGTCAACATACTATCATGTACCGTGTTACCATCATCGTAATTCTCATCATATCGGATATCAGGAATTTCACCATATTACAAATCATCGAACCATGATACGTATGGATCCGAATCAACATACTATCATGTGCCATATCACAATCATCGTAACGTGCTCGTATGGATCCGAATCAACATACCACGTACGGTCGTACCATATCTCAATCATCGCACCATGATACGTATGGATCCGAATCAACATACTATCACGTGCCGTGTCACAAATCATAGTACCATGGTACGTATGGATCCAAATCAACATACTACCATGTACCATATCACAAACCATCGCACCATGATACGTATGGATCCGAATCAACATACTATCATGTGCCGTATCACAAAAGGTTAAGCTCCCTAATAAGTTAGTTAATCTCAAAGAATCCTACTAAGTTATTAAGAAACCTAACTAACTAGATTACACGAGTTATCACTCAAGTGTATCTTCTAACTATTTTAACTTCCAAACCAATCAAAGTAACTTTCATCTCCACTTTCATCTAACATCTCCAATTCACTTTACAATACTTCCAAACCACTCCGATGTTTCCTTTTCATGGAACTCATTATAACTCCAAATTCTCTCCACACACTTCCGATTTAAAGTCTCCAACCAAAACATAATTCTAAGAAGTTATTTCCCTCTTTACCTCAATAAACAATAACATAACGAAACTCAATTCATAAAACCACTAACTTTCACTTTAAACTCACCTTAGCTTGTAGACAAGCTCTGATTAATCCGAGGTTGCAAACCCACGATCAATTCACAATCCTACAAACGAATTACACCTAAATAACATTAATTAATTGGAAATCGAACAAACAACATCTAAACGCATAAAACAACGAAAAACCCAGATTTTATCCTTATGGTACTCTCGGCTATACAAGGGAAAATAGGGTTCGGGTTTGGTTTTCCGGCTTTCATGCACTTTAGAGGTGTTTCGGGTTTGTTTCGGATACTTTGGAGGTTCGCAACTACAATGGTTAACCGTAAATTAGGGTTTTGTATATTAATCGATTTCTAAAAAATTAAGTAAATAGCAAAAACACAATAACCCTAACATCCTAAACATGGCCAAGTGAGGGAAAATCACAAGTGACGGGTTTTCGGCTCAAACTCGGTTTTAGAGTTTAGGGGAAGTTTCTAAAATTGACCATAACGACTTTCCCAAATGAAACCTTCAAGCTTCGGTGTACGAATTTGAAGATTTCAACTCAAAACCTCCATTAAAACACTATTCACTTCAAGTTTTAGAAACTTTGACATACCTTAAGGCCTCGAGAAAACGAGCGAAAATCTCGATCGGTAGGTTGGAAATGATCTACGGGCCAAGGGCTTTCCAATGGGAGTAGAATCGATACGATCCGCCGAGTATTAAAGAAAACACAAAAAAAAAGGGACGGGTTTTGTTTGCTCACGGGTCCAAGAAGAAGAAAAGGAAGAAAAATGAGCATGTTTGCTTAAGTGTTGATATTTAAAAGATGAATGAATAGTAAATTTTAGATATTTAAGAAATTGGGAAATGACGCCTACGTCCCTCTTTTGTTTTTACTTTAAAAACGAAACCCGAAGCTCTTAAATTAATCTAAAGGTGATTAATAATTATTAATTGGCCCGTTAATAATTATTAATGTCACCAAAACAAAATTAAAGTATTAAAACGATTAAAAAGAATTTCGAACAAAAATAACTACTAAAATCGAAATTTCTGAATTTAAATTAATCTTAAAAACTTTAATAAAAAAAAAAATTTACCTCTAATAGTAACGGGATGTTACATGAACGATCATGAAGACGATAATTTTGCTCTTAAATGTTGTAAGACATCGCACAAAATCTAGAAGCGAAGGATTTTCCCTTATATTTAATAAAGCTTTATTCAAATCAGTCAACCACGTTTCAACCCTTAGCGATGAACCAGACTAATAAAGCACTCACTTAAAATAAACTTACTAAAAGAGCATTCAAAGAAGAGACAATCTCTACTCTCAGGGCCACAAGGGAAAACAAGGTAATCAATAAGAATAGATTGATTTCATACTATAACCTGATCAAATGTGGCCATATAATTCTGGATAGCAAGCTAGCAAATAAAAGAATGTCAAGGAATGAAATCATCATATCAAATAAGTGTATATGATAAAACTTGATGATGGAATTCTTGCGTAAACTTAATGTTTTTTCTTTTTATTTCCACTGAGTTATCATACTCAGATGTGCTACTTATCATCTTTCAAGTTTTGATGCGGTCGAGGTTGTAGCCAGGAAGCTGGAAAACGTTGAAGTTTGAATGAATGTCGAAGTTGGGAATTGACTATCGAGCTCGAGTTGTGTTAGTCGCATAAGAGATAACTTATGTAAATCTATTTATTGTTATGTAATATTTAAAGTATATTGAGTTTGGTTTCAAGTTAATGAAATCATGTTGTATATATGTTAATCTTTTGTACTTTCTTCATGCTTGATATTTCAAATCTTTATGTTTTTTTTTTAAATCGGGGTGATGTCCCTTATGATTGCATCCACTTTGGTTTCAAAAATGGGATATGTACCCCCTGACTACGTACATATGACTTTAGTTAGAACTGTCAATCAGGTGAAATCTTTTGAAAAACTATTGTTCTTTATTAAATTTTATGTTTTGCACACTTCCGCTGAGAGTACTCGTGACCTAGTCTTTATATTGGGTCGGGTCGTTACAAATAATGAGATAATGCATAGACTGCGTGTGCTTGCATTGTTTGGTATTATTCATTGTTTTGCTGTATACGTATCATGAGGAATGTGAATGCTATCACTACAAAAAAACTGTCAAAATACGACCAGAAATTTGCGACCAAAAAAAAGTGGTAGTTTTAAAGTGACCACTTAGTCACTTTCTTTGAAGGTTGACTTTAAGTGACCATCTGGTCACTTTTTTTGCGACCAGATTGCGACCAAAAGTAGATGTAGTCATAAAAAATGGCGCGAAATTATGGCGCAAAAGAAGCGACCACTTGGTCACCTATAAAAACGACCATTTGGTCGCATTTTTGTGACTAAAATATGCTTTGGTAGCAAAAAAATACGCGTAATTTTGGAGGAAAAAAAGCTACCAAGTGGTCACAATTAAAAGTGACCACCTGGTCGCAATTTTTGTGACTAAAATATGCCTTGGTAGCAAAAAATGGCGCGTAATTTTGGAGGGAAAAAAGCTACCAAGTGGTCACAATTAAAAGTGACCACCTGGTCGCAATTTTTGTGACCTTTTTTGGGGAGTGGTAGCTTAAAATTGGAGGGAAAAAAGCTACCAAGTGGTCACAATTAAAAGTGACCACCTGGTCGCAATTTTTGTGACTAAAATATGTCTTGGTAGCAAAAAATGGCGCGTAATTTTGGAGGGAAAAAAGCTACCAAGTGGTCACAATTGAAAGTGACCACCTGGTCGCAATTTTGTGATCTTTATTGGGCAGTGGTAGCTTAAAATTTTGGCGGGAATTAAGCTACCATATGGTCACATTAGAAAGTGACCGGATGGTCGCAAATTATGTGATTTTATATGACCAATAATTTATAAATAACTATTTTTTAACACGTGCGATGCACGTGGAATTTTTTGTCTTTTTTTACAATTCAATAATTGTATACTTAAGAGTTTTATGTGTATTAGTTAAAATGTTTGTTAATCAATTTTTAAATTATATTTATTTTATGAACAAATAAAATATTTAATATTTGTTGATTTTTTCCCACTGTATTTATGGGGTAATTTCCTTTTACTTTATCTATTTTACCCCATAAATACAGTAGGAAAAAATCAAGAAATATTAAATATTTTATTTTTTCATAAAATAAAATTACATTATAAGCTTAGAAAGAAAAAATAAAAATAAAAATAAGAATAGATGATTGAAAAAATTACCAATAATTCCAAAATTTCAAGATGTGGTTAATTTTATTGATTACATTTCTTAACAATAATAATAATGTCAATTAAATAAAAATTATTCACTTTCAATTAATATAAAAACTCTTCAAGATCAATAAGCTATCTAAACGCCTTTAGATTTTTCTAAAATTTGTGTAGAGTAAATAATAATATTTAACCTCGTCTTGAAAATATCTGAATTTCATACAAAGAGAGAACAATAATATTGTACAGAGAAGAATTATATTTTCCTTAAACCTCTAGTTGAATATAGTCGTTTGACTCTTTTTTGTTCAAGAAAAGCATTTACAATTATGAATAAAGCAATAGACCAAACTTAAAATCAAAAGATGATGAAATACGATGAAAATGAAATTAACTTTTTTTTTATTATAAGAAAGATTCCTCTTGATTTCAACTTTGACATGTTTATATCGAATTCTGCAGTTGGAATTGCTTCAAATGAATATGTGGATGCAAATTAATTATATATAAATATGTACATCTTCAATAGTCTATTTGGTTCCCTTCTAGCACTTTCTATCTTGAAAAACAAGAATAAAATTATCTATATCTATTAAAAAAAACTCTTAAATAGAATCAAATAGTTCCAAATCAAGAATTACAAAAATTTATCTCGAAAATCATGAAGAAACATATCAATGAATATAACAACATGGAAACAAGAGTTCCGGTCATATGTAAATATCAGAAAGTAACCCAATATACAAAAAAAAAGTATATACATATTAATATTTGCGACCAAGTGGTCGCAATTTCACAAAAAAGGTGACCACATGGTAGTAATTTAGAAGGAAAAGCGACCAAATAGTCGCATTTTAGGTTTAGGGTTTAGGATTTAGGGTTTAGGGTTTAGGGTTTTTTAGGGTTTAGGGTTTTTTAGGGTTTAGGGTTTTGGAGAGAAAGGCGACCAAATGGTCGCATTTTTACAAAAGTATAATAATATTTTTTTAAAAATACAAGTGGAATTGCGACCATATGGTCGCAATTATGGGCGGTAACTTTAAATTTTCATGAAATTTATGGCAGTGAATTTAAGTAATGCGACCATATGGTCGCAATATTTGGCGGTGAATCTCATAATTGCGACCGGATGGTCGCAATGGTTGATGGGAGTCGTGAAATGACAATGTCCCTGGTAATGGTAATTGGGCGACCGGTTGGTCGCTTTTTAAATAAATGCGACCAAATGGTCGCATATGTATCTGAAAATGCGACCATATGGTCGCATTTTCCCAAAGACGCGTATTGTTCATTTCCTGTCATAATTACATATTTGCGACCGGTTGGTCGCAAATTATGATTTAAATTCCCATCCCTTTCCTTTCCCCCGTTTCTTTTTCTTTTCTCCGTTTCTTCTTTCTCTTCTTTTCTGCTTTTCTCTTCTTTGTTGCCCTTCTCTTTTTCTTCCTCTCTTTTTGTTCTTTTCTCTCTTTCCCCTATCCCGTTCCCCGCTATTTCTTCCCGTTCCCATTCCCATTCTTACTCTAAACCGAAAACCCTCAACCCCCAATCCCGGTTTCGATTACACGAGGTTAGTTTTCGTAACAAATTGAAGTTTAGTTTAAGAATTTAGTTTACTTAGTTTTAGTTTTTAGTTTTTAATTATGTAGTTTAGTTTAGTTTTGTTAATTTAATTAGTTTTAGTTTAATTTAGTTTTGTTAATTTAATTAGTTTTAGTTTAGTTTAGTTTTGTTAATTTAATTAGTTTTAGTTTAGTTTAGTTTTGTTAATTTAATTAGTTTTAGTTTAGTTTAGTTTTGTTAATTTAATTAGTTTTAGTTTTAGTTTAAGTAGTTTAATTTAATTAGTTTAGTTTACATTAACTAATTAATTAGTTTACTTTAATTTTATTACTTTAAGTAATTTTAGTTTAATTAATCTATAGTTTAATTAATCTAACTTAGTTTACTTTAATTCAATTTAAGTAGTAATTAATTTAATTACTTAATCTAATTTAGTTTAATTACTTATTTAGTTTATTTAAGATAGTTTACTTTAATTTAATAAAATTAAACTAAATTAATTTATAATTACACTAGTTTAACTTTTAATTTTAGTTTAATTGATGTAATTTAGATTACTTTAATTAAATCAATTAATTTAAAGTAGGGTAATTAATTCAAATAGTTTAACTTCAATTATACTTAAGTAGTTTATATTAATGAGTTACACTAATTTAATTAATTAATTTTAGTTTAATTATTAAATAAAAATTGTTTAATTACTTAATTTTAGTTACATTTGATTAAAGTAAAGTACAAATAGGTTAATTGAACTAAAATTAATTCAATTAAACTTAAGATTAATTAATTAAAACTAAAATTAACTAATCAATTAATTTGAATTAAAGTAAATTAAAATTAGGTTAATTGAACTAAAATTAATTCAATTAAACTTAAGATTAATTAATTAAAACTAAAATTAACTAATCAATTACTTGGAATTAAAGTAAATATAAATTAGGTTAATTGAACTAAAATTAATTCAATTAAACTTAAGATTAATTAATTAAAACTAAAATTAACTAATCAATTAATTTGAATTAAAGTAAATTAAAATTAGGTTAATTGAACTAAAATTAATTCAATTAAACTTAAGATTAATTAATTAAAACTAAAATTAACTAATCAATTACTTGGAATTAAAGTAAATATAAATTAGCTTAATTGAACTAAAATTAATTCAATTAAACTTAAGATTAATTAATTAAAACTAAAATTAACTAATCAATTACTTGGAATTAAAGTAAATTAAAATTAGATTAATTGAACTAAAATTAATTCAATTAAACTTAAGATTAATTAATTAAAACTAAAATTAACTAATCAATTACTTGGAATTAAAGTAAATATAAATTAGGTTAATTGAACTAAAATTAATTCAATTAAACTTAAGATTAATTAATTAAAACTAAAATTAACTAATCAATTAATTTGAATTAAAGTAAATTAAAATTAGCTTAATTGAACTAAAATTAATTCAATTAAACTTAAGATTAATTAATTAAAACTAAAATTAACTAATCAATTACTTGGAATTAAAGTAAATAAAAATTAGCTTAATTGAACTAAAATTAATTCAATTAAACTTAAGATTAATTAATTAAAACTAAAATTAACTAATCAATTAATTTGAATTAAAGTAAATTAAAATTAGGTTAATTGAACTAAAATTAATTCAATTAAACTTAAGATTAATTAATTAAAACTAAAATTAACTAATCAATTACTTGGAATTAAAGTAAATATAAATTAGCTTAATTGAACTAAAATTAATTCAATTAAACTTAAGATTAATTAATTAAAACTAAAATTAACTAATCAATTAATTTCAATTAAAGTAAATTAAAATTAGGTTAATTGAGCTAAAATTAATTCAATTAAACTTAAGATTAATTAATTAAAACTAAAATTAACTAATCAATTACTTGGAATTAAAGTAAATATAAATTAGGTTAATTGAACTAAAATTAATTCAATTAAACTTAAGATTAATTAATTAAAACTAAAATTAACTAATCAATTACTTGGAATTAAAGTAAATTAAAATTAGGTTAATTGAACTAAAATTAATTCAATTAAACTTAAGATTAATTAATTAAAACTAAAATTAACTAATCAATTACTTGGAATTAAAGTAAATATAAATTAGCTTAATTGAACTAAAATTAATTCAATTAAACTTAAGATTAATTAATTAAAACTAAAATTAACTAATCAATTACTTGGAATTAAAGTAAATATAAATTAGCTTAATTGAACTAAAATTAATTCAATTAAACTTAAGATTAATTAATTAAAACTAAAATTAACTAATCAATTACTTGGAATTAAAGTAAATATAAATTAGCTTAATTGAACTAAAATTAATTCAATTAAACTTAAGATTAATTAATTAAAACTAAAATTAACTAATCAATTAATTTGAATTAAAGTAAATATAAATTAGATTAATTGAACTAAAATTAATTCAATTAAACTTAAGATTAATTAATTAAAACTAAAATAAACTAATCAATTAATTTGAATTAAAGTAAATTAAAATTAGATTAATTGAAACTAAAATTAATTGAATTTTAGTTTAATTCAATTAATTTTAGTTCAATTAATCTAATTTTACTTTACTTTATTTCAAATTAAATGATTAGTTTATTTTAGTTTTACTTAATTAATCTTAAGTTTAATTGAATTACTTTTAGTTCAATTAATCTAATTTTAATTTACTTTTATTCAAATTAATTTGATTAGTTTATTTTAAATTATTTACTTAATTTATGTTAGTTTAATTTACATTATTTCATTAATTAATTAATTAAATAAACTAATCAATATTTTACTTACGTAATTAGTATTAAATTAGTTTATTTTGGTTGTAGGATTATGACGGACGACGCGTCCTCCCCGGTCAAGACGAGCCTCGACGACGGGTGACGAGGGGTCTCCGCAGACGCCATCTGGCGTTGCCCCTGATGCGGACGACTACGGAGGAGTTGGACATCCTCTTCGATTCACGAGACGGGACTTGCCGCCACGCTAGATGATGGAGTCCCCGAGACCGAAGTCCGCGACACCACGGCCGCCGCAGACTCCCTTGCCACGCCTCCGGGCTTAGCATCAGGGTATGCGTTCGGGTCGGCGTCAGGTGCATCGGGTCGGATCAGGTGGCCCCCTCGACTTCATGCACGCACGCCGTCTCAGCGCAGACTCTACCCCTTCGGATTGAAGGGGATACGTAAGTAATTTTGTTTACTATTTTTCAAAGTGTTTTTTATTCCTTTTAACTAATAGTTTCTAATATATAGCACAATAATTTTTTTTGATTTTGCGAGTCTGCTAGCATACTAATCGTTTCAAAACGGTTTATTTGTTGGGATTTATGCCCTAGAATTCGTAATTTGTAATAGAATATTTTATGAATAAATAAAAGTATTATTTTAGTGAATTTTGTGCAATTTATTATATGTTGATATTCGTTAAATATTCAAACATTAATAGAAAATTCCAGGAGTTACTAATTCTCGTAATCTTGACTACTATGAGATATAAAGTGGATCTAGTCCAAGATAGTAACTCAAATAGTCTACAAGAAACGAATACGGTTAGGAAACCTTATTCCGGTAACACTTGTTGATGTTGTTCATCGATTTGATCCAAATCATTAGCATGATGTAGATGCAAGTGGAAACATCATATATAATGAGTGTATATAAGATGGACCAGGATAATAAATCGATTCCTAAATAACACCGTTGATAGGAAATGATTTATAATATCAAATTTACGTTATTAAGATTGATACGTCTCAATCCCGAGTATGTTGTGAACTCACATTAATGAAGTCTTTTCCTTTGATTCACATAGTTGAGGGTGATCTGTTGATACACTCGATAAACTCCCGTTTTGGGGAAATGACTAAATTGGTGCTTGGGAACATTTCTATACAAGATGGCATTCATAACTTTCCTAAAACAAATGAAAGTGTTAGTGCGACACTATTCTAACTTAGGAACTTTAGGTATCTCCCTTGTTGTAATGATTCGGTACTTGAACATGAGGCCTCACCTTCTCACCTGGCCTGAGAAGGATCGTTCTATACTTGAAAACTATAGAAAAATGTTCATTAGAGAATCATCGGGTACACAAGGATAAAAGAGATAATTACAAGGGTAAAACGGTAATTTTGACCCAGTTGTAATTATGAGATTACCACGTGAAGGATATGTCAAAACAAACTTAATAACAAATGGACATAACCCATCTATAGTGAGGGGAGTTCAACTTAGGGTTTATAGTGGAATTACCCTAAGTTAATAATTATGATTAATTAATTAATGAGTTTAATTAATAAATCAATAATTATTGGAGCCCATGATCTATAGGTCCATCAGGTCCCTATGCTAGCCCATATATCATTGTAACTAACCAAGTTATTAATTTAACTAGGAAGAAAGAATTATATTTAAGTAATTAATTTACTTAAATAAAGGGAAATATTAATTGTTTAAATAAAGAGTTTATTTAAATAGAAATTAATATTAATATTATTAATTGTTTAAATAATGAGTTTATTTAAATGAAAATTAATAATTAATATTATTAATTAAATAATGAGTTTATTTAATTAGAGAGAATTAAACCCAATTAATTTATGAAATAAATTGGTTTTAGCTCAAAATAAATAAATTAATTGGATTTGATCCAATAATAATTTATAAGATTTTTTAGGTATTTATGTGTAATTAGAAATAATTATATGAATTGTTTCTAATTAATTACATAAAATAAATAAATAAATATCAAAATTAAAAGGTAATGCCATCGCCACTTGTCATTGAACAAAAAGGAGTATTGTTTCCAAATTGAATCAATTTGGACGTTGGCTTTATCTTTTAAATTTTATAATTAATATAAAGAAATGTTAATAAAGAATATAAAAGTACATGTACAACATTTATCCTATCCGTGAGGCGTGCATCCAAGGTAAATGAGATTTACATGTTTTTATATTTATTTTATCTTTTCTATTATTTTAATTAGAAAATAAGGAATTTTAATAAGATTAAAATACCAATTTTTCCTATAAATATGACCATTGGGTGCTCATATTTGAAACTTTGATATTTATCAAAATTCTCTCTTTTACTCTCCCCATTGCCGATTTTGGCATAGAAAAATAAGAAGAATTTTTCTTCTTATTCGTTTGTTCTTCCGGTTCGATTCCCACAAGTCGGGTTGGTTTGTGATCGGGATATAGCATAGAAGGCTTGGTGAAGTGGATTGATGCTGTAAAGGAAACCCCAACCGATTCTCCATAAATCTACAATGTAAGTTTTTTCGAAAAACCTTATATTTATATTACGGTTTGATCACAATTGCATGTTATTAACGGATCCGTAATTAATCGTTAATTAATTTACTAAAGAAAATTCCGCAAATTTAGTAAATAGTTCCTTCAATTGGTATCAGAGCCTACGTTAATTAACATGAATTGTGATTTTCGAAAATCGGTGGGTTGCATAAAAACCGTTTTATGTATGTATATAAATTGTTATATATAAATTGTGGATTTGTTAGTTGACTGTTTAGGTATTCTTGGGCACTTAGGTTTTAAATTTTATTAGAAAATTTGTAAACCCAATTTTGGGCATAGGATTATTTTTGTAATCGTCGGGAATAACGGAAGAAAAAGATGATGCAAAAATCGGCACAATGATGGTGATGGGATCGGCTAGGGTGGCGACAAGGATAGATTTGGACAAGATATGGTAAGATATTTTTTCCAATATTATCTTTTAAAAGATATATATTTTAAATATATAAGATAAAGATAAAGGGTAATTTCTAATTATCTTATATCTTTATAATATATTTTAAAATATATATTAATATTTATGGAAAATCTTTTATTTTATATTTTTCCATAAATAGATAAAAGATAATTATTTGAAAAATAAACCTTTTATGAAAAATATTGGAGAAAATATTTTCTTTCATAAAAGGCCTCCCACGCCTACATCAAGATGAGGAGAGAGAAAATTTTCAAGCTTCAAGACCTACAACAAGTTTCAATTATTGTAATTTTAATTTTGTTGTAGAAATAGTGCCAAGAATACCTGGTCAATCTAGTTGTTTAATTATTTAGATATTTGTATGAGATATGATTTATAAATAATTGTTCATGCATATATGTATGTCATGTAGGAAATCCCACCATAGATGTATGATTAAGATAGATTTAATTGTACATGCATACATAATTATGTGATAAAGTTGTTATTATATTTTATGTATGTGATAAAGCATGTTGATTTTATCTTGTTATAAAATATTTATGCCGATGAGATTAGGATAAATGCATGCTAATTTTAGATAATATTCATTTATTAAAATGTTTAAAATTGAATAGAAACTAAAATTAATATTCGAATGTGGATTTATTTGTTTAAACAATTGGACCTAAATTCACATAAGCACTATCGAATAGATATTTAATTAAGGGTTAATTAAAAATTAATGAAAATGATTAATTAAATTGAATGGATCTCCAGCGAGAAAGCTCGCCCCAAGCGATGAGGTTTTTTGAAAGTTCCCTTAACACGGAGCGCCTCTGCCGGGAGCGATCCTGGGAGAAAAGTTCAAGATAATAAATCGATTTCATTAAGAAGGTCCCATAATGTGATTAGTTTTAAATCTAGGAAACTTGGCAATTCACATTAAAATTGATCTAACCAATTTAAGAGTTAAGATTGAGTTAGGTTAAACTTAGATAAATTGATTAGCCTAAATTTGTCCGAGTATGAAAACCCAATTTTAAAATTTTGAGTGGGAGAAGGAAACTTGACAAAGTATCCTATGGTCTCCATTATTAGGCTCGCAACGTGAGATTCACACTTGACCTCTGTAGCACCCATAGAAGTGTTCATTCCCATAGGAAGGTTTTATAGTGTGAATCAATATCAAGGTGGGTCTCCTGAATGGGATAAAGGATTTTAAATGCGAATTGAAGATCGAATCTACACTTCGTAGACACTCATCTTTTCTCATTTAAAGGACTAAAATAATGGGTTACACTCATAAGAAATTGATAAGGTTTGTTATCAAAATTTCTTGACCAAACACACCGGTAAAACAATTCCATAGGAATATGAGTTATTCTGGATTGGAAGTTGTTCGAGAAGGGTCTCGGTTTAACGTACAGGGTGACCGACTTATCATTCGACGGACTCTACCGGGAAGGTTAAACTACCATGGCATAATAATCTGTTTAGGGTATTTCTATTTGTTGAACATTGTAGCATTCATGCATCATGTTTAATTTTATGCCAAATATATTGTTTGAATATAGAATTGCTAATTAAAATTCACTTAATTTTATTCATTACAGCTAAAATGTCCTCCTCTAATATTGCAACCAATAAAATTGATAACTTTGTCAAATGGAATGAATTGTTAAATGACACTTTAAATCAAGATTCTAGTCTAATCCTAAAAGATCTTAATTTGCGGTCAGATGCAATTAGTCGCGTAAATATGACCAACAAACGGATGAACGGCTTAGATAGTAATTCGATTTACTTGTAGCGAGAATCGTGGTTAGTGGAAGATAATTTATCCGAATGGATATTTGATTCTGGTGCCACAAACCACATTTGTTCATCCGCTCTAATGTCCGATTCTTGGACTAAAATAGAACATGGTACATATACAATGCGAGTAGGAACAGGCGGTTCCTTACAGCGATTGCTGCATGTGCGACATTTGTTTGCAATTCAATTCTCGTTATATACGATTATACAACGTTTATTGGTCCCCTGGATTTGCTAGAAATCTAGTGTCGGTTTCACGTTGCATGAGAAATGGTTATTCAATTGACTCGGGGATTGATGAGATCAAGATATACAAAGGGAATTCGTATATAACCTCTGCAGTCAATAGAAAAAATTTGTTCATATTGAGTCCGTCAATAGGAACAACAACACATAATATTGAAATGTTCAAGACTCGCAAAAACAAGAACTAAAAGACAAAAGGTTTCAAAAGAAGAAACGTATTTATGGCATCTAAGGTTAGGTCATATAGGCTTAGACAGGCTTGAAAGACTCGTGAAAGCTGGTTCCCTAAGTCGGTTAGAAATCGGAACCATGCCAGTCCGTGAACCCTGTTTGGAAGGCAAAATGACCAAAAGACCTTTTCCTGGAAAAGGTAATAGAGCCTCAGAACCACTCGAACTTGTGCATACGGACCTTTGTGGACCATTTAATGCAAAAGCTCGTGGTGGATTTGAATATTACATCTCTTTCACGGATGACTATTCACGCTATGGATACGTTTACCTAATGATCCACAAATCGAAGCTCTTGATAAGTTCAAAGAGTATAAAGTCAAGTGGAAAACCAATTAGGTAAAACTATCAAAACACTTCGATCCGATCGTGGTGGCGAATATCCTGGACTTAGACTTCAGGAGATTATTTGATTGAACATGGGATAACATCCCAACTTTCAAGACCTGGAATGCCTCGGCAAAATGGTGTGGTGAAAGAAGAAACCGAACGTTATTAGACATGACTAGATCAATGATGAGTTTCGCAACACTCGTCACTTTCTTTTTGGGGATATGCGGTTAAAACCGCTTTATACATACTCAATGTGGTTCCATCCAAAAGTGTTCCTAAAACTCCACAAGAGTTATGGAATGGACGTAAAGGAAGTTTACGACACTTTAGGATTTGGGGGTCGCCCGCTCATGTGTTGATGGCAAACCCAAAGAAGTTAGAACCCAAGTAAAGTATGCCTTTTCGTAGGCTACCCAAAAGAAACAAAGGGTGGGTACTTTTATTGTCCCGTGGAAAACAAAGTATTTGTGTCGACAAATGCAGTTTTTCTTGAAGAGGATTTTATGAAAGATAGAAAACCCAGAAGTGCAATAGTGTGGAATGAAATAAGTGATAACAACCCAATTCATCAATCAACAAGAGCTGTTGATAAAACACCTGAAATCCAGGTGCAAACTTTATCAGAACCTCGGAGAAGTGGGAGGGTTATTAGAAACCCAGAACGCTTTATAGGATTTGGAGAAATCCATATTGCCATAGCTGATGACAATCCGGAAGACAAATTGACTTATAAGAGTGCAATGCGGGATATTGATAAAGAAAAATGGCTCAAAGCCATGGATCTCGAGATGGAATCAATGTATTCCAACTCCTGCGGACTCTCATAGATCTTCCAAATGGTGAAAAACCCATAGGATGCAAATGGATCTATAAGAGAAAAAGAGGTGCAGACGGGAAAGTTGAGACTTTCAAGGCTAGATTAGTGGCAAAAGGTTATACTCGGAGGGGAGGGTATTGACTATGAGGAAACTTTTTCCCGATTGCCATGGTTAAATCTATTCGCACCATCTTATCCATTGCCGCTTATTATGATTATGAGATTTGGCAAATGGACGTCAAGACCGCCTTCCTTAATGGCAATCTAGACGAAAGCATCTATATGATGCAACCAGGAGGGATTCATTACTCCAGGACAAGAACAAAAGGTTTGTAAGTTGCAAAGGTCCATTTATGGACTTAAGCAAGCATCAAGGTCTTGGAACATTAGGTTTGACGATGCGGTCAAAACTTATGGCTTTGAACAGAATATAGATGAACCTTGTGTATACAAGCGTATCATAAAAGACAAAGTGGTATTCATAATTCTTTACGTTGATGACATTTTGTTAATTGGAAATAACAAAGGAACATTAACGAAGTTAAAGAATGGTGGCAAATCAATTCCAAATGAAAGATTTGGGAGAGGCTAGTTATGTTCTTGGGATTCGGATCATTCGTGATCGAAGTAAGAAATCACTAGCACTTGTCTCAAGCAACGTATATTGATAAAATTATCAAACGCTTTGCTATGCAAAATTCCAAGAAAGGTATTTTACCTTTTAGGCATGGAATTAGTTTGTCTAAGGAACAATCACCTAAGACGCCTCAAGAAGTTGAGGAAATGGGGACAGATACCATATGCTTCAGCGATGGAAGTCTAATGTATGCAATGTTGTGTACTAGACCGGATATCTGCTATGCAGTGGGAGTAGTCGCAGGTTCCAATCCAATCCTGGAAAGGAACATTGGGTTGCGATTAAAGCAATTCTCAAGTATCTTAGGAGAACGAGAAATTATATGTTAGTGTATGGAGATAAGGATTTGATCCTTACAGGATACACGATTCGGATTTCCAAGGTGATAAAGATTCTAGGAAATCAACATCGGTGCAGTGTTTACACTTGGTGGAGCCGCCATAGTTTGGAGAAGTATTAAGCAAAGTTGTATTTCGACTCCACTATGGAAGCGGAATATGTTCTCGCTTGTGAAGCCGCAAAGGAGGCTGCCTGGCTCAGAAAGTTCCTAAAAGATTTGGAAGTTGTTCCAAATATGGAATTGCCCATAACTCTCTATTGCGATAATAGTGGTGCAGTGGCAAATTCAAGGGAACCAAGATCACACAAAAGATCAAAACATATAGAGAGGAAATATCATCTTATAAGGGAGATAGTGCATCGTGGGGACGTCCTGGTCACGAAGATAGACACGAAGGACAACAGAGCCGATCCGTTTACAAAGACTCTCACTGGCTAATGTGTTTGAGGGTCACCTAGAAGGACTAGGATTACGAGACATGTCTCACTTACTCTAGGGCAAGTGGGAGATTGTTGGGATTTATGCCCTAGAATTCGTAATTTGTAATAAAATATTTTATGAATAAATAAAAGTATTATTTTAGTGAATTTTGTGCAATTTATTATATGTTGATATTCGTTAAATATTCAAACATTAATAGAAAATTCCAGAGTTACTAATTCTGTAATCTTGACTACTATGAGATATAAAGTGGATCTAGTCCAAGATAGTAACTCAAATAGTCTACAGTAAACGAATACGGTTAGGAAACCTTATTCTGGTAACACTTGTTGATGTTGTTCACCGATTTGATCCAAATCATTAGCATGATGTAGATGCAAGTGGAAACATCATATATAATGAGTGTATATAAGATGGACCAGGATAATAAATCGATTCCTAAATAACACCGTTGATAGGAAATGATTTATAATATCAAATTTACGTTATTAAGATTGATACGTCTCAATCCTGAGTATGTTGTGAACTCACATTAATGAAGTCTTTTCCTTTGATTCACATAGTTGAGGGTGATCTGTTGATACACTCGATAAACTCCCGTTTTGGGGAAATGACTAAATTGGTGCTTGGGAACATTTCTATACAAGATGGCATTCATAACTTTCCTAAAACAAATGAAAGTGTTAGTGCGACACTATTCTAACTTAGGAACTTTAGGTATCTCCCTTGTTGTAATGATTCGGTACTTGAACATGAGGCCTCACCTTCTCCTGGCCTGAGAAGGATCGTTCTATACTTGAAAACTATAGAAAAATGTTCATTAGAGAATCATCGGGTACACAAGGATAAAAGAGATAATTACAAGGGTAAAACGGTAATTTTGACCCAGTTGTAATTATGAGATTACCACGTGAAGGATATGTCAAAACAAACTTAATAACAAATGGACATAACCCATCTATAGTGAGGGGAGTTCAACTTAGGGTTTATAGTGGAATTACCCTAAGTTAATAATTATGATTAATTAATTAATGAGTTTAATTAATAAATCAATAATTATTGGAGCCCATGATCTATAGGTCCATCAGGTCCCTATGCTAGCCCATATATCATTGTAACTAACCAAGTTATTAATTTAACTAGGAAGAAAGAATTATATTTAAGTAATTAATTTACTTAAATAAAGGGAAATATTAATTGTTTAAATAAAGAGTTTATTTAAATAGAAATTAATATTAATATTATTAATTGTTTAAATAATGAGTTTATTTAAATGAAAATTAATAATTAATATTATTAATTAAATAATGAGTTTATTTAATTAGAGAGAATTAAACCCAATTAATTTATGAAATAAATTGGTTTTAGCTCAAAATAAATAAATTAATTGGATTTGATCCAATAATAATTTATAAGATTTTTTTCGGTATTTATGTGTAATTAGAAATAATTATATGAATTGTTTCTAATTAATTACATAAAATAAATAAATAAATATCAAAATTAAAAGGTAATGCCATCGCCACTTGTCATTGAACAAAAAGGAGTATTGTTTCCAAATTGAATCAATTTGGACGTTGGCTTTATCTTTTAAATTTTATAATTAATATAAAGAAATGTTAATAAAGAATATAAAAGTACATGTACAACATTTATCCTATCCGTGAGGCGTGCGCTGAAGGTAAATGAGATTTACATGTTTTTATATTTATTTTATCTTTTCTATTATTTTAATTAGAAAATAAGGAATTTTAATAAGATTAAAATACCAATTTTTCCTATAAATATGACCATTGGGTGCTCATATTTGAAACTTTGATATTTATCAAAATTCTCTCTTTTACTCTCCCCATTGCCGATTTTGGCATAGAAAAATAAGAAGAATTTTTCTTCTTATTCGTTTGTTCTTCCTAGGTTCGATTCCCACAAGTCGGGTTGGTTTGTGATCGGGATATAGCATAGAAGGCTTGGTGAAGTGGATTGATCTCGTAAAGGAAACCCCAACCGATTCTCCATAAATCTACAATGTAAGTTTTTTCGAAAAACCTTATATTTATATTACGGTTTGATCACAATTGCATGTTATTAACGGATCCGTAATTAATCGTTAATTAATTTACTAAAGAAAATTCCGCAAATTTAGTAAATAGTTCCTTCAATTGGTATCAGAGCCTACGTTAATTAACATGAATTGTGATTTTCGAAAATCGGTGGGTTGCATAAAAACGGTTTTATGTATGTATATAAATTGTTATATAAATTGTGGATTTGCTAGTTGACTGTTTAGGTATTCTTGGGCACTTAGGTTTTAAATTTTATTAGAAAATTTGTAAACCCAATTTTGGGCATAGGATTATTTTTGTAATCGTCGGGAATAACGGAAGAAAAAGATGATGCAAAAATCGGCACAATGATGGTGATGGGATCGGCTAGGGTGGCGACAAGGATAGATTTGGACAAGATATGGTAAGATATTTTTTCCAATATTATCTTTTAAAAGATATATATTTTAAATATATAAGATAAAGATAAAGGGTAATTTCTAATTATCTTATATCTTTATAATATATTTTAAAATATATATTAATATTTATGGAAAATCTTTTATTTTATATTTTTCCATAAATAGATAAAAGATAATTATTTGAAAAATAAACCTTTTATGAAAAATATTGGAGAAAATATTTTCTTTCATAAAAGGCCTCCCACGCCTACATCAAGATGAGGAGAGAGAAAATTTTCAAGCTTCAAGACCTACAACAAGTTTCAATTATTGTAATTTTAATTTTGTTGTAGAAATAGTGCCAAGAATACCGGTCAATCTAGTTGTTTAATTATTTAGATATTTGTATGAGATATGATTTATAAATAATTGTTCATGCATATATGTATGTCATGTAGGAAATCCCACCATAGATGTATGATTAAGATAGATTTAATTGTACATGCATACATAATTATGTGATAAAGTTGTTATTATATTTTATGTATGTGATAAAGCATGTTGATTTTATCTTGTTATAAAATATTTATGCCGATGAGATTAGGATAAATGCATGCTAATTTTAGATAATATTCATTTATTAAAATGTTTAAAATTGAATAGAAACTAAAATTAATATTCGAATGTGGATTTATTTGTTTAAACAATTGGACCTAAATTCACATAAGCACTATCGAATAGATATTTAATTAAGGGTTAATTAAAAATTAATGAAAATGATTAATTAAATTGAATGGATCTCTGGCAGAAAGCTCGCCAAGCGATGAGGTTTTTTGAAAGTTCCCTTAACACCGGAGCGCCTCTAGCGGGAGCGATCCTGGGAGAAAAGTTCAAGATAATAAATCGATTTCATTAAGAAGGTCCCATAATGTGATTAGTTTTAAATCTAGGAAACTTGGCAATTCACATTAAAATTGATCTAACCAATTTAAGAGTTAAGATTGAGTTAGGTTAAACTTAGATAAATTGATTAGCCTAAATTTGTCCGAGTATGAAAACCCAATTTTAAAATTTTGAGTGGGAGAAGGAAACTTGACAAAGTATCCTATGGTCTCCATTATTAGGCTCGCAACGTGAGATTCACACTTGACCTCTGTAGCACCCATAGAAGTGTTCATTCCCATAGGAAGGTTTTATAGTGTGAATCAATATCAAGGTGGGTCTCCTGGAATGGGATAAAGGATTTTAAATGCGAATTGAAGACTGAATCTACACTTCGTAGACACTCATCTTTTCTCATTTAAAGGACTAAAATAATGGGTTACACTCATAAGAAATTGATAAGGTTTGTTATCAAAATTTCTTGACCAAACACACGGTAAAACAATTCCATAGGAATATGAGTTATTCTGGATTGGAAGTTGTTCGAGAAGGGTCTCGGTTTAACGTACAGGGTGACTGACTTATCATTCGACGGCACTCTACCCGGGAAGGTTAAACTACCATGGCATAATAATCTGTTTAGGGTATTTCTATTTGTTGAACATTGTAGCATTCATGCATCATGTTTAATTTTATGCCAAATATATTGTTTGAATATAGAATTGCTAATTAAAATTCACTTAATTTTATTCATTACAGCTAAAATGTCCTCCTCTAATATTGCAACCAATAAAATTGATAACTTTGTCAAATGGAATGAATTGTTAAATGACACTTTAAATCAAGATTCTAGTCTAATCCTAAAAGATCTTAATTTGCGGTCGGGATGCAATTAGTCGCGTAAATATGACCAACAAACGGATGAACGGCTTAGATAGTAATTGATTTACTTGTAGCGGAATCGTGGTTAGTGGAAGATAATTTATCCGAATGGATATTTGATTACGGTGCCACAAACCACATTTGTTCATCCGCTCTAATGTCCGATTCTTGGACTAAAATAGAACATGGTACATATACAATGCGAGTAGGAACAGGCGTTCCTTACAGCGATTGCATGTGCGACATTTGTTTGCAATTCAATTCTCGTTATATACGATTATACAACGTTTTCTGGTCCCTGGATTTGCTAGAAATCTAGTGTCGGTTTCACGTTGCATGAGAAATGGTTATTCAATTGACTCAGGGATTGATGAGATCAAGATATACAAAGGGAATTCGTATATAACCTCTCCGAGTCAATAGAAAAAATTTGTTCATATTGAGTCCGTCAATAGGAACAACAACACATAATATTGAAATGTTCAAGACCGCAAAAACAAGAACTAAAAGACAAAAGGTTTCAAAAGAAGAAACGTATTTATGGCATCTAAGGTTAGGTCATATAGGCTTAGACAGGCTTGAAAGACTCGTGAAAGCCGGTTCCCTAAGTCGGTTAGAAATCGGAACCATGCCGGTCTGTGAACCCTGTTTGGAAGGCAAAATGACCAAAAGACCTTTTCCTGGAAAAGGTAATAGAGCCTCAGAACCACTCGAACTTGTGCATACGGACCTTTGTGGACCATTTAATGCAAAAGCTCGTGGTGGATTTGAATATTACATCTCTTTCACGGATGACTATTCACGCTATGGATACGTTTACCTAATGATCCACAAATCGAAGCTCTTGATAAGTTCAAAGAGTATAAAGTCAAGTGGAAAACCAATTAGGTAAAACTATCAAAACACTTCGATCCGATCGTGGTGGCGAATATCCTGGACTTAGACTTCAGGAGATTATTTGATTGAACATGGGATAACATCCCAACTTTCAAGCCCGGGAATGCCTCAAGCAAAATGGTGTGGTGAAAGAAGAAACCGAACGTTATTAGACATGACTAGATCAATGATGAGTTTCGCAACACTTGTCACTTTCTTTTTGGGGATATGCGGTTAAAACCGCTTTATACATACTCAATGTGGTTCCATCCAAAAGTGTTCCTAAAACTCCACAAGAGTTATGGAATGGACGTAAAGGAAGTTTACGACACTTTAGGATTTGGGGGTCGCCCGCTCATGTGTTGATGGCAAACCCAAAGAAGTTAGAACCCAAAAGTAAAGTATGCCTTTTCGTAGGCTACCCAAAAGAAACAAAGGGTGGGTACTTTTATTGTCCCGTGGAAAACAAAGTATTTGTGTCGACAAATGCGGTTTTTCTTGAAGAGGATTTTATGAAAGATAGAAAACCCGAAGTGCAATAGTGTGGAATGAAATAAGTGATAACAACCCAATTCATCAATCAACAAGAGCTGTTGATAAAACACCTGAAATCCAGGTGCAAACTTTATCAGAACCTCGGAGAAGTGGGAGGGTTATTAGAAACCCAGAACGCTTTATAGGATTTGGAGAAATCCATATTGCCATAGCTGATGACAATCCGGAAGACAAATTGACTTATAAGAGTGCAATGCGGGATATTGATAAAGAAAAATGGCTCAAAGCCATGGATCTCGAGATGGAATCAATGTATTCCAACTCTGTCTGGACTCTCATAGATCTTCCAAATGGTGAAAAACCCATAGGATGCAAATGGATCTATAAGAGAAAAAGAGGTGCAGACGGGAAAGTTGAGACTTTCAAGGCTAGATTAGTGGCAAAAGGTTATACTCAGAGGGAGGGTATTGACTATGAGGAAACTTTTTCCCCAGTTGCCATGGTTAAATCTATTCGCACCATCTTATCCATTGCCGCTTATTATGATTATGAGATTTGGCAAATGGACGTCAAGACTGCCTTCCTTAATGGCAATCTAGACGAAAGCATCTATATGATGCAACCAGGAGGGATTCATTACTCCAGGACAAGAACAAAAGGTTTGTAAGTTGCAAAGGTCCATTTATGGACTTAAGCAAGCATCAAGGTCTTGGAACATTAGGTTTGACGATGCAGTCAAAACTTATGGCTTTGAACAGAATATAGATGAACCTTGTGTATACAAGCGTATCATAAAAGACAAAGTGGTATTCATAATTCTTTACGTTGATGACATTTTGTTAATTGGAAATAACAAAGGAACGTTAACAGAAGTTAAAGAATGGCTGGCAAATCAATTCCAAATGAAAGATTTGGGAGAGGCTAGTTATGTTCTTGGGATTCAGATCATTCGTGATCGAAGTAAGAAATCACTAGCACTTGTCTCAAGCAACGTATATTGATAAAATTATCAAACGCTTTGCTATGCAAAATTCCAAGAAAGGTATTTTACCTTTTAGGCATGGAATTAGTTTGTCTAAGGAACAATCACCTAAGACGCCTCAAGAAGTTGAGGAAATGGGACAGATACCATATGCTTCAAGAGTAGGAAGTCTAATGTATGCAATGTTGTGTACTAGACCAGGATATCCGCTATGCGGTGGGAGTAGTCGCCCGTTCCAATCCAATCCTGGAAAGGAACATTGGGTTGCGATTAAAGCAATTCTCAAGTATCTTAGGAGAACGAGAAATTATATGTTAGTGTATGGAGATAAGGATTTGATCCTTACAGGATACATGATTCGGATTTCCAAGGTGATAAAGATTCTAGGAAATCAACATCAGGTGCAATGTTTACACTTGGTGGAGCCGCCATAGTTTGGAGAAGTATTAAGCAAAGTTGTATTGCGACTCCACTATGGAAGCGAATATGTTCTCGCTTGTGAAGGCGCAAAGGAAGTCGTCTGGCTCGGAAAGTTCCTAAAAGATTTGGAAGTTGTTCCAAATATGGAATTGCCCATAACTCTCTATTGCGATAATAGTGGTGCAGTGGCAAATTCAAGGGAACCAAGATCACACAAAAGATCAAAACATATAGAGAGGAAATATCATCTTATAAGGGAGATAGTGCATCGTGGGGACGTCCTGGTCACGAAGATAGACACGAAGGACAACAGAGCCGATCCGTTTACAAAGACTCTCACGGCTAATGTGTTTGAGGGTCACCTAGAAGGACTAGGATTACGAGACATGTCTCACTTACTCTAGGGCAAGTGGGAGATTGTTGGGATTTATGCCCTAGAATTCGTAATTTGTAATAAAATATTTTATGAATAAATAAAAGTATTATTTTAGTGAATTTTGTGCAATTTATTATATGTTGATATTCGTTAAATATTCAAACATTAATAGAAAATTCCAGAGTTACTAATTCGTAATCTTGACTACTATGAGATATAAAGTGGATCTAGTCCAAGATAGTAACTCAAATAGTCTACATGAAACGAATACGGTTAGGAAACCTTATTCTTGGTAACCTTGTTGATGTTGTTCACCGATTTGATCCAAATCATTAGCATGATGTAGATGCAAGTGGAAACATCATATATAATGAGTGTATATAAGATGGACCAGGATAATAAATCGATTCCTAAATAACACCGTTGATAGGAAATGATTTATAATATCAAATTTACGTTATTAAGATTGATACGTCTCAATCCCTGAGTATGTTGTGAACTCACATTAATGAAGTCTTTTCCTTTGATTCACATAGTTGAGGGTGATCTGTTGATACACTCGATAAACTCCCGTTTTGGGGAAATGACTAAATTGGTGCTTGGGAACATTTCTATACAAGATGGCATTCATAACTTTCCTAAAACAAATGAAAGTGTTAGTGCGACACTATTCTAACTTAGGAACTTTAGGTATCTCCCTTGTTGTAATGATTCAGGTACTTGAACATGAGGCCTCACCTTCTCACCGGCCTGAGAAGGATCGTTCTATACTTGAAAACTATAGAAAAATGTTCATTAGAGAATCATCGGGTACACAAGGATAAAAGAGATAATTACAAGGGTAAAACGGTAATTTTGACCCAGTTGTAATTATGAGATTACCACGTGAAGGATATGTCAAAACAAACTTAATAACAAATGGACATAACCCATCTATAGTGAGGGGAGTTCAACTTAGGGTTTATAGTGGAATTACCCTAAGTTAATAATTATGATTAATTAATTAATGAGTTTAATTAATAAATCAATAATTATTGGAGCCCATGATCTATAGGTCCATCAGGTCCCTATGCTAGCCCATATATCATTGTAACTAACCAAGTTATTAATTTAACTAGGAAGAAAGAATTATATTTAAGTAATTAATTTACTTAAATAAAGGGAAATATTAATTGTTTAAATAAAGAGTTTATTTAAATAGAAATTAATATTAATATTATTAATTGTTTAAATAATGAGTTTATTTAAATGAAAATTAATAATTAATATTATTAATTAAATAATGAGTTTATTTAATTAGAGAGAATTAAACCCAATTAATTTATGAAATAAATTGGTTTTAGCTCAAAATAAATAAATTAATTGGATTTGATCCAATAATAATTTATAAGATTTTTTTCGGTATTTATGTGTAATTAGAAATAATTATATGAATTGTTTCTAATTAATTACATAAAATAAATAAATAAATATCAAAATTAAAAGGTAATGCCATCGCCACTTGTCATTGAACAAAAAGGAGTATTGTTTCCAAATTGAATCAATTTGGACGTTGGCTTTATCTTTTAAATTTTATAATTAATATAAAGAAATGTTAATAAAGAATATAAAAGTACATGTACAACATTTATCCTATCCGGTGAGGCGTCCCTCAAGGTAAATGAGATTTACATGTTTTTATATTTATTTTATCTTTTCTATTATTTTAATTAGAAAATAAGGAATTTTAATAAGATTAAAATACCAATTTTTCCTATAAATATGACCATTGGGTGCTCATATTTGAAACTTTGATATTTATCAAAATTCTCTCTTTTACTCTCCCCATTGCCGATTTTGGCATAGAAAAATAAGAAGAATTTTTCTTCTTATTCGTTTGTTCTTCCGGTTCGATTCCCACAAGTCGGGTTGGTTTGTGATCGGGATATAGCATAGAAGGCTTGGTGAAGTGGATTGATGCTGTAAAGGAAACCCCAACCGATTCTCCATAAATCTACAATGTAAGTTTTTTCGAAAAACCTTATATTTATATTACGGTTTGATCACAATTGCATGTTATTAACGGATCCGTAATTAATCGTTAATTAATTTACTAAAGAAAATTCCGCAAATTTAGTAAATAGTTCCTTCATTCGCGAGGTCCTCCAGAGCATGCCTCTACCCAGCGACCTTCTCTGGACGAAGATTCCGACGACGGAGAAACGTCGGATGTACGACAGTTGGAAGGTAAAAACATCATTTATTTTCATAATTAATTAATTTTGAAATTTATAGAAATAAATTTATTACTTTAACAATTTTTTATTTCAATTTTTTCAGGGCAAGTTTCCTGTTATCGATCCCGATATCACCGACGGTAGATTGTTCCCCCCTATGGGACACCACGTCCTGGGATCGAGTCGAGGACCTCATGTTCCGGCGCGCAGAAGCAAGCAGCAAACCGCCCCGTGTGGATGAGCCCGGAGGACCACGCGCGGCTTCTCGCGAGCTTGAGCACTCCTCAGGGCAAGGCAGTGTCAAGCAGGAATAAGGCCAACCGCGCGAAGAATCCCACCAAACACACAGCGGGGGCGCGGACCCACGACGAGCACCATCGTCGATTGGTATGTTTTTTTTTTCCTCGTTTTCTTTTTTCTCGTTTTCTTTTTTCAATTACTTATTAATTTATTATGTTTTATTCTTCACTCTTTGATTTTTTAGGAAGCGAAGCACGGGCGCCCCGTCCCGCCCGATGAGCTGCACCGAGTTCTTCACACGAAGAAAGGACGGGACGTTAAATGGCGACGATAAAGGCTAAAGCGATTAGTATTTAATAATTTTTTCAATTATTATTTTTTCTTTAAAATTTTTCCTACATTATATATTAACCATTTTATTTTCTAAATTTTAAATGTTTAGGAACGTTTCACGGAGTCCTTGACTCAGCGGTTGCCCACACCAGACTCGCAACCGACTCAGGAGGACCGTATAGAGGCGTTCTTGGAGGTCCTGGAGGGGTTCGGCTGATGGGTCGCTTCCTGGGCTCGGCTCGACGGGCGACGCCTTTATGCGGATGTGCCCCGGCCTCGGAACGGCGAGCGAGCACTAGCTCCTCGCCCGCAGCCTCGGGAAAGCAGCGGTGCGCGCGGACATGGAGGCTATGCGCGAGGACTTCGTTACTCGAGTCGCTACTATTGAGGCCAGCATGCAGGCACGGGTCGACGCCCAGGTCGCATCTGCTTTGGCCGCGTACTTCAGATCTCTAGGCGGCGGCCCTTCGTCATTGACGCCTCCTCCCCCACCCCCCGCTCCTTCGCAGTAGTTCTAGGATTCTTTCGATTGTATAAAACGTTTTTTTAATATTTGATATATATATTTTTTATTTTAATTCCAATTTTTTTTTATGAAATTTTAATATTAATTAAATAAATAATTAATTAATAATTAATAATTAATAAATAATTAATAATTAATAATTAATTAACTAATTATTGAAATTTAAATTTAAAAAAAAAAATTCTTAAATGCGACCAGATGGTCACTTTTTAAGCGACCATCTGGTCGCATTTTAACTGAGGCTAAAAGTGACCATTTGGTCGCATAAAATGCGACCATTTGGTCACTTTTTTATGTGACCAATCGGTCACTTATCTTTCACATATATTACGACCAGATGGTCGCTTTTTAGGCGACCATCTGGTCGTATTTTAACTGAGCCAATAAGTGACCATTTGGTCACAAAAATTACGACCATTTGGTCACTTTTTATGTGACCAAATGGTCACTTCTATTGAAGATAAAATGCGACCATATGGTCCCTTTTAATGCGACCATATGGTCGCATTTTTAAAAGTTTGACTTTTTTGCGACCAAAAATTTGTGGTCGTATATTTGTGACCATCCAGTCGCACAAATTCAAAACCAACCAGCTTTTTAGCAACCACTCAGTTGGTCGCATTTTTGGTCGCATTTTAGGTAAAAAACGACCATTTGGTCGCAATTTCGTGGTCGCAAATTGGCAGTTTTTTTGTAGTGTATGTGCAATTTGCATGAACGAGGGATGAATAATTAGATAATGTTTAGTTGTGTGAGCTTACATTATTTAGATTTATAATTCTCTATGATATATATATATATATATATATATATATATATATATATATATATATATATATATATATATATATATATATATATATATATTTATTTATTTATTTATTTATTTATTTATAAGAACTATAAAGGTTGTGTGTACTTTACATGTCATTTGGTGAGATAACGGGAACATGTATTGGCTGCGTACACTTGCATCATCTGTCGTTATTCATATGTGGGAGTGCTCTTGATATGAAATGTAGCGTCCCGTTATTTTTTGATTAAAAAAAATATTTATTTTATTTTAATTTAAGTATTTAAAGTTTATTTTAGAATCGCTAATTTAGAATTTAGTAGTTTAATTCGATTTAAGTCCTTTTAATTGCTTTATTAGTTTAAATAAGTTATGGTGGTATTAATAATTATTAACGGGCCAATTAATAATTATTAATCATCATTGGGATAGTTTAAGAACTTTGGGTCTCGAATTATAAGTCAAAAGTCATTAAAGGACGCAACCGTCATTTCCAATTTCTTAAAAAAATATCATTTCACTATTCCCTTTTCTTCTTTAAATTCTCATTGACCGAAGTTGATCATTTCATTCATCCATTTCTTCCTCCTTGCCGTGTGTGAGGGTTTTGGGAGAGAAAAATTTGGGTTTTGTTCATTTTTCATCGGATCACTTCATTTCTCGTTCCGTTGGAAAGCCCTCGGGTCTAGGATTCTTTTCCACCCAACAATTGTGCTTTCCACTCGTGTTCTAAGGACTTCTCGGTAAGTTAAAATTCAAACCCTAAGCTCCAAATAGTGTTTTAATGGAGTTTTCATTTTGATTCTTCGATTTCTTATCGGAAAACTCGATGTTTGTAGTTACGGGAGTTGTTTTTAGTGATTTTGGAAACTTTCCCTAAACCCTAAAACCGAGTTTCACTCGAAACCCTTCCCGTTTGAAATTTACATCGTGGGGGTTGTTTTGGGGTTTATTTTTATTGATATATTGTTTATTTTAATTAAATTCGGGAAATTGCATATTCTCCAAAAACCCGGTTTATTGTTACCCATTGAAACCGGAACTTCCAAAGTACTTGAAATTAACCCAAAACATCTCTAAATTTCCTAAAAGCCGGAAAACCAAACCCGAGGCCTATTCTTCCTTGCTTGGCCGAGAGCACCCTTCGGGGATTTTCGGGGTTTTTCGTTGTTTTATGCTTTTAGTTGTCAATCGATCGATGTATGTTTAATTATTAATTGTTAGATGTAATTATTTGTAGGTGTTTATTGATTCTTTGCTTGACCACTCTTTCGGAGGTTTGGAGCGAAACCACATCTACCAAGGTGAGAATAAATAGGATTTAAAGTAACTTTATCAACCGGAATAAGTAGAACGGTTTGTAGGATCGGAAGTTAAGAATAGGATTCAAATCTAAGAGTAAAAGAAAGTGAGCTAGTGACCTTAGGATTAGGAGCGAGTTCTTTGAGTGAAAACTTTGAAATTTCTCGAGAGAAACATTGAACTTTTGAAAGTTCTAAGTTAGAATCGTTTCGGAAATTAAAAATGGATCATTGGAAGTTAAAGGATCCAAACTTTTAGATAGAATGGTTAAAGGAACTCGAAAATAGAACCTTGGAT
This sequence comes from Gynostemma pentaphyllum, assembly GCA_028015215.1. Classification (NCBI taxonomy): domain Eukaryota; kingdom Viridiplantae; phylum Streptophyta; class Magnoliopsida; order Cucurbitales; family Cucurbitaceae; genus Gynostemma; species Gynostemma pentaphyllum. The sequence goes on along the minus strand of CM051347.1, from coordinate 46,794,198 downwards.
TTTATTTGGAAGTTTAGAATCCTTGGAAGTGTAGATTACTTATTTAAGATAAGATCTACTTTATTTAAAGTTTCGTTGGTTCGGTTTACTTATTGTAAGTCCGAAATTTCTATTTATTTACTTTATGCACAAGGACATGTATGATCCATTTAATTTATGTCCTCTACTTTATGTTCTTTCATTTAGTGATGAATGATTACACTACAAAAAAACTGTCAATTTGCGACCATAAAATTGCGACCAAATGGTCGTTTTTAGGGTATAATGCGACCAAAAAAGTGACAAAAATGGTGGTGGCCAAAAAGCTGGTCGGTCCTGAATTTGGGCGACTGGATAGTCACAAATTTACGACCAAAAATATTTGGTCGCAAAAAAGTCAACCTTTTGAAAAAACGACCAGATGGTCGCTTAAAAAGTGACCATCTGGTCGTAATTTATGTTGAAGATAAGTGACCATTTGGTCACATAAAAAAGTGACCAAATGGTCGTATTTCATGTGACCAAATGGTCACTTTTGGACTCAGTCAAAATACGACCAGATGGTCGCCTAAAAAGGGACCATATGGTCGTAATTTATGTTGAAGATAAGTGACCAATTGGTCACATAAAAAAGTGACCAACTGGTCGTATTTTATGTGACCAAATGGTCACTTTTGGACTCAGTCAAAATGCGACCATATGGTCGTTTTCTTGAAATAAAATGCGACCATGTGGTCGCATGTAAGAATTTTTTTTTTTTTTTTTAAATTTAAATTTCAATAATTAGTTAATTAATTATTAATTATTTATTTAATTAAGATTAAAATTTAATAACAAAAAATTGGAATTAAAATAAAAAAATATATATATCAAATATTCAAAAAAAGTTTTATACAGACGAAAGCATCCTAGAACTACTGCGGAGGGGCGGGGGGTGGCAGAGGAGGCGTCGATGATGACTAGCCGTCGTCTAGGGATCTGAAGTACGCGGCCAAAGCTGCTGTCACCTGGGACTCGACCCGTGCCTGCATGTTCGCCTCAATCGCAGTGACTCGAGAAACGAAGTCCTCGCTCATAGCATCCATATCCGCGCGCAGCTGCTGCTCAACCGGAGAGGGGCCGGAGCTAGTGCTCGCTCCGCTCCGCTGAGGCCAGGGAACATCTGCGTAAAGGCGTCGCCCGTACGAGCCGAGCCCAGGAACTGATCCATCAGGCCGACCCCCTCTAGCAGCCTCCAAGAACGCCTCTCTACGGTCCTCCTGAGTCGGTTGCGAGTCTGGTGTGGGCAACCGCTGACTCAAGGACTCCGTGAAACGTTCCTAAACATTTAAAATTCAGAAAATAAAATAGTTAATATATAAGTTAGGAAAATTTTAAAGAAAAAATAATAATTGAAAAAATTATTAAATACCTGAACTACTTTCGCCTTATCATCGACGAACGTCTCGTCCTTCTTCCTGTGAAGAACGCGGTGCAGCTCATCGGGCGGGACGGGGCACCCGTGCTTCGCTTCCTAAAAATATTAAAGATTGAAGAATAAAACATAATAAATTAATAACTAATTGAAAAAAGAAAACGAGAAAAAAGTACGTAAGTAAGAAAACGACCAAAAAAAAACTTACCAAACGAAGATGGTGCTCGTCGTGTGTCCGGGCCCCCGCTGTGTGTTTGGTGGGATTCTTCGCGGTTGGCCTTATTCCTGCTTGACACGCCTTGCCCTCAGGAGTGCTCAAGCTCGCGATAAGCCGCGCGTGGTCCTCCTGGGCTCATCCACACGGGGCGGTTTCGTCGCTTGATTTCTGCGCGCGCCCGTACATGAGGTCCTTGAATCGATCCCGAACGTGACTGTCCCATAGGGGGAACAATCTACCGTCCGTGATATCGGGATCGATAACAGGAAACTTTCCCTGAAAAAATTGAAATAAAAAAATTGTTAAAGTAATAAATTTATTTCTATAAATTTCAAAATTAATTAATTATAAAAATAAATGATGTTTTTTACCTTCCAGTTGTCGTACATCCGACGTTTCTCCGTCGTCGGAATCTTCTACCAGCGAAGGTCGCTGGGTAGAGGCATACTCTGGAGGACCTCGCGAAACCGTTTTAAAATGGTTGTATGCGGCTGTACTCTGCAAAAACATAAAAATTATTGTGCTATTAGAAACTATTAGTTAACGGGAAAAAAAACACTTTGAAAAAAGTTTAAAGGTTTAAAAATTAAGTAATTAAAACAATAAACAAAATTACTTACGTATCCCCTTCAATCCGAAGGGTAGATTCTGCGGCCCGAGACGGCTACGTGCATGAAGTGGAGGGGCCAGCTAGATCCGACCCTGATGCAGACCCGGACGCATACCCTGATGCAGACCCTGATGCTAAGCCGGGAGTCGTGGCCAGGGAGTCCTGCGTCAGTCGTGGTATCGCAGACTGGGTCTCAGGGACTGCATCATCGAGCGTGGCAGCAAGTCCCCCCTCGTAACCGAAGAGGATCTCCAACTCCTCTGTAGTCAGGTCTGCATCATGGGCAGCAGCAGTAGGCGGCTGTGGAGAAGCCTCGTCACTCGCGTCGTCACGCTCGTCTGACTGGGGAGGACGTCGTTTGCCCGTCATACTCCTACAACCAAACTAAACTAATTTAATACTAATTACGTAATTAAAATATTGAAATAAATTAAATTAATTAATTAATGAAATAATCTAAATTAAATTGATTAAATAATGTAAATTAAACTAACATAAATTAAGTAAATAATTTAAAATAAACTAATTAATTAATTTGAATTAAAGTAAATTAAAATTAGATTAATTGAACTAATTAAAGTAAACTAATTAATTAATTTGAATTAAAGTAAATTAAAATTAAAGTAAACTAAGTAGTGAAGAATTAAACTAAAATTAATTAAATTAAACTAAATTAAGTAATGAAGAATTAAACTAAATTAGATTAATTGAACAATAATTAATTAAATTAAACTAACATTAATTAATTAAAACTAAAATAAACTAAACTAAGTAATTAATAAACTAAACTAAGTAATTAATTAAAGTAAACTAAGTAATGAAGCTTTCAATTTAACTAACATTAATTAAATTTAACTAACATTAATTAATAAAACCTAAACTTAACTAAACTAATTAATTAAATTAAACTAAATTAAAATTAGATTAATTGAACTAAAATGTATCAATTAATTAAAGTAAACGAAATTAGATTAATAAACCTTAAGTAAACTAAGTACTTAATTAAACTAAATTACATTAATTAAACTAAAATTAATGAAATTAACAACATTAAACTAAACTAATTAAATTTAAACATAAATTAAACTAAAAACGTAAACGAAACTAACCTCGTAATAGAAACCGGGATTGGAGGTTTAGGGTGTTTAGGTTTAGAGTAGGAACGGGGAACGGGAACGGGGAAAAAACAACGGGGAACGGAATGGGGGAAAGAGAAAAAAGAAAGAAAAAAGAGAAAGAAAAAGAAAAAGAGAAAGGAAAGGAAAAGGAAACGGGGAGAAGGAAATTGTTCTGATTTTAAATCAGAATTTGCGACCAAATGGTCGCAAATACGTAATAATGAACAGAAACGAAAGGTCACGCGTTCTGGGGAAAATACGACCAGATGGTCGCATTTTTAGAGTTATTTGCGACCATCTGGTAGCATTTATTTAAAAAGCGACCATTTGGTCGCCCAGTTACCATTATCAAGAACAGCTGTCATATCACGAGTCCCATCAAGAATTGCGACCATCTGGTCGCAATAATGAAATTCACCGCCAAATATTACGACCAGATGGTCGTAATGTTTAAATTCACCGCCATAAATTTCATGAGAATTTAAATTTACAGCTCAGATTTGCAACCATATGGTCGTAATCTGACTTATATTTTTTTTAAAATATAATTATACTTTTCCAAAAATGCGACCAATTGGTCGCCTTTCCCTTCTAAATTACTACCATGTGGTCGCAAATATTAATATTTTTTTTTAAATTGGGTTACTTTGTGGAGTTTTACTCTGTTAAATTTGGTTACTTTCTGATATTTAGATATGAAGGGAACTCTTGTTTCCATGTTGTTATATTTGATCATAGCGCTTCTGAAATCCAATATCCAATCAAGGAAAAGAAAGTGATGTTTAAAAGTGAGCAGATTGAAGATGATGATGATTCTGTCCAAATATTTGACCATGTGGTCGCAAATATTAATATATTTTTTTTTTAACCATTCATTAAAAGAAATAGTTTTAATTAATAAACACATACACAAATTGAATAATCAAGTTAACGAAATATCTCATTCATCATCGTCTCCAACAAGTCCGTCACATAAAGTCTTCTTCTTCTTCTTCTTCTTTTTCTTCATCGGATTCATCGTCTCGAATAAATTCAGCATCAATGTCACGTGCGTGAGAAGTGGAAGCATTTGTATCATCATCATCATGCAATGTTATCGTCCCATCGTTCAAAGGACGAACAGTACTTGCATTCTGACCATCGTCGATTGCACGACATCTTATCTCATCTTCTTGAAAAGCAACAGCTTCCTCTGCATGGTCGTCTTTCTCGGACAAGTTTTCTTCTACCTGGTGTGGTTTAACTTTACAAACAACTAACCAATCTGTCAGATCTCGTCTATTAATCGGATAGTTCAGGTAATAAACTTGAATCGCCTGTGAAGCCAGGACAAACCTATCAGCGGTGCACATATGCTTAGACTTGTTTACCTCAACGATGTGTAAATGATCAATCTTACGGACTCCGTCTCGTCTGGTTGTCTCGAACCAAGTGCAGTTGAACACAACAATGCGTTTTAGCGTCAGACTTGCGTATTGAATCTCAAGAATCTCATCGATTACTCTAAAGTAATCGTCTTCGTTTGTGCCGAACACGTGACCTTTTATGCAAACACCACTGTTGTTTGTTGCCCTGTTCACTGAATGCGCCTTCGTTTGAAATCTGTAACCGTTACCGACGTATCTACCATACAACCTTGCTATCCGTCCAGGTCCCTTTGCCAAAGAAATGATGCGAGGATCATCCACCGGTAATGTAGGGGAGTCAACCTGTGTCATTGTTCACATACAGTAATGTTAGGATGATAGTAAATTTTTTCAACAAAATGCCACGGTTTTTTTGACAATTTAAAATAACTCACGTATGCACTGAACCAAGAACGAAACTCTTTGTCGATTATTGACCCCTCCTCGACGTCTGTAAGACCAACTCGTGTCATTCGAACGTATACGTTTAGAAATAATCTGTATGTTACAAAAATAGTTAGCAAATAGTTTGTTTATGCGATGGAATAATGTTAAGTTACAAACTCACTATATGTAAGGCTCGATCTCTGCGCAGTTGCATAACACGTATGTCTGCATTACGTGATACTCAAAATCGGTCAACAGCCTACGCACTGATCTTCCAACTGTCATGCCAGGTTCCGTAAAAATCGGCAAGTCGTTCATCACATAATTTGCGACCATCTGGTCACTTATAATTGTGACCACTTGGTAGCTTTCTTCCCTCCAATTATAAGCTACCACTGCTCACTTTAAGGTCACCAAAATTGCGACCATTTAGTCACTTTTAATTGTGACCACTTGGTAGCTTTCTTCCCTCCAATTATAAGCTACCACTGCTCACTTTAAGGTCACCAAAATTGCGACCAATTAGTCACTTTTAGTTGTGACCACTTGGTAGCTTTCTTCCCTCCAATTATAAGCTACCACTGCTCACTTTTAGTCACCAAAATTGCAACCAGTTAGTCACTTTTAATTGTGACCACTTGGTAGCTTTCTTCCCTCCAAAATTACGCACCATTTTTTGCTACCAAGGAATATTTTAGTCACAAAAATGCGACCAGAGGGTCGTTTTTTATGTGACCAATTGGTCACTTTTTTCGCGCCATTTTTTATGACTACTTCTGCTTTTGGTCGCAATCTGGTCGCAAAAAAAGTGATCAGGTGGTCACTTAGAGTCAACCTTCAAAGAAAGTGACCAGGTGGTCACCAGAAAACTACCATTTTTTTTGTCGCAAATTTCTGATCGCATTTTGACAGTTTTTTTTTGTAGTGTTATAATTATTTTTCTTGCAATTAAAAAAAAGATATTCATATCATATCACATAGCCTGCGGGAGCTATCACATAGCCTGAGGGAGCTATCACATAGTCTAAGGGAGCTATCACATAGCCTGCGAGAGCTATCACAAAGCCTGCGGGAGCTTACACATAGCCTGCGGGAGCTATTATTATTGTCATTCATCACAATTTATGTTTATTTGAATATGTTTATACCGAAAGAAGATAATATAAGTTTTTAAGGTCAAATGAATATAAACCATATATCTCGATGAAGGTATTAAGGAAAATTTGGGTATGACCACTTCTTCTAAACTTTGGGAGTTAATATTCTCCAGTTTTGGAAGTTTAGTGAGAAAGTTGTAAGAGTTACTTGGACACAAATCCGGATACGGGGTTGGGGTCTAACTTTACTTTTTATTCTGTCTATTCTCACTGGGCTTTATTGTTAGCTCATGATATTACAACCAATTTCAGGTAATGCTCGTGCTAGAGGTCGTGGGAAAAGAGCTGGTGCTGTATGATTGCAGGATGATGACCTCGGAATGGACTAGTTGTATTTAAAGTCCATGGACTTCGGTTTTGTGAATTTTATACATTTTGGGATTCATACATTTGTATATAGCTCTTAAGAGCTTTTCGTCTTTACTTTTATGATTATAGCCCTTTTGAACTCCTGGATAGGAACTTGAAGTTCCTTGTGTATTTAAATTCTGAATTTAAAATGTAACAGGTTTTTGGCTAGCCAACTTTTAAACATAACCACGCCATTTTTTTTTAAATATAAAGACTTCCGCTGTGTTTTATATTTAAATGATTTTAAAAGGAGTCGAGTCTTCACATGAAATGTAAATGATGCGTGTACTTTGCATACTAATGAATGAGATTAAGAGAAAGGTAAAGGTTGTGTGTACTTTGTATGTTATTGAGTGAGATAATGATGAGGCTGTATGTACTTACATTATTTGTCATTATTCACATGTTTATGTTAAATAAGTAATGTTGAGGCTGCGTGAACTTAGCATGTAATTGTTTTTACTTTGGGAGATGTAATGATTTTGAGGCATTGATTTGGTTTTGACTATGGTTATCATGAGCATGGGTGGCTTGACTACCTTTTGATGTAGATGTTAAGTATCTTGGAAGTTGATATGAGGATTCTTTTTTATGTATATTTTGGGTGGTCAAGAGTTAGTTTGTTTATTGGACACAAATATAGATTTGGATTTGGGATCTAAAGTTACTTTACTCTCCGTTTATCTTTATTGGGTGTTTTCTCTCATGATACTACTTTTCAGGTACAAGACGGGGTCGTGGAGTGGAGCTGGTGCAGCTCGATCTCGAGGGATGGTGCTGATGAGATGGACTAGAGAGGTTTTATGAATCTATAGACGTTTATGTTTATTTTCTATTTTGGACTATGTCAGTTGAGCTCATATGAACGTTTGTTTATATTTGATAATTTTACTTTGAATTTATGGATTTTGTTGAACTTGATCTTTTAGATGCGCATCCCATATTTGGAAACAATAATGGATTTTAGTCACTTTTGAAATGATGAAGGGTTTATTCCCATTGATTTACAGGTTTTGACAATTTAAAGTCTTATGTTTGTGTCATTTATATTTTATTTTGAAAATAAAGAGTCAAGTCTTTACAAAATATCATATAGTTTTGAATTATCGTTATGTGGATTGTGGATTTGTCTATTATCGTTAAGTAGAATTTGGATTATGTTTAATTATCGTTATGTAAAAATTAGGTAATGTTTAATTAGCGTTATGTGGATTCTGGATTGTGATTATTATCATTATGTGGAATTTATGGATTTTTTTTAAGAGTGAATTGGAGAGGAAACAACTTCAATGAACCATACGAATTACAAGATGTTATGAGTTCATTAAGAGATTGTGCATGCTTGTCAAGAGTGAAGTAATGAATGTGATTGTGGAAATAAAATCTTCTCTTTTCTTGTCACTACGAAAGAAGAGTGTAGTTATGGTCCCTGGATATTGGTGAGGCTATGATTGCGATCATAACTAAGGTTGTGACCTAAATTCACCTCGTGAGTACTAAGACCATATACGTTGAAGGCTTGCTGGTAAATGATATGGACCTTAGACTATTTTGCGAGCTATTCTTAAGGATCTAAACAAGAAAAGTGATTAGGATTTCATTTCATGTTTGAAGTTTTGTTTGAGATTCTTTACCTCGGGGGTGAAGTAGTTTTGTCTTATGAAATGTTTATGAGAAAATGATTATTATGTTATTAGAAAAGATGGAATTCACTCAGTCTAAATCAATTGAATCTTGGAAATTCATTTGTAATTAGTTTATTTTTTATCGTTCTTTTCTCACTTAGTAAGTTCTAATGGTATTACACCAAAAATATTTCAGGTTTTGGCAGTGGGACCAGGCCTTGATGATTGATTGCATGGCGAGTTGATTGACTAATTTCCCTTTGTATAGGTTTTAGGATTTTTTATTTGATTCTAGACTTGAATCTTTATTTTCCATTTCATAGAAAACTGTAAAATTTATTAACTGCTTTGACATGTTTTGTTTATGGATTTTGAAGAATGTTTTTAACCAAACTATATGAATTCCAGGATTTTTTTAAATGAATTTGAATGATGAATTAAGTGATATTAGGTCTTGATCTGCTGCTTTCATGATCCTTTTAGCATATTTATTATTGTTATTAGGATCGGGTCTTTACAGAATGTAAAATAGGAAACGACACAATAAAGAATATTTAGGTCTTGGTTTCAATGCATGCTTCATTAGGTGAATTTTCTTGTCTTATATAGCCGTCGAAAGTTGGACTGTGAGCACCTAACCTTGCTAGTCTTGACCAGGCTTGATTCTTCATGGGCTTGGCTAGTTTTTTATGGTCTGATAATGAATGACAACGTTCATATTCACTCCTTTACGGTCTGGCCTCATGTGGGGCCCAAACCTTTAAGCGAAGTCCTTTATGAGCAATTTTCACCCTCCATGATACTTATTTATATACTATTTTAAAAAAACCATTTCCAAATATAGTATTTTTTTAAAAAAAATAATATTAATCACTTATTGACAGTGATATATAATAATTATTTCACTCTATAACCATTGATTTACTTAACAATAATCAATGAATGAGAAAAAAGTGCTATGGTGTTCATTTCTCTATAAAAAAAACGAATCAAATTTGAATTTTATTGAATTTTAATTTAAAACATACCAATTAGAAACATTAAAAAAAACAATAATAATAATTTTGATGGTTCAATAATTTAAGAGGAAAAAAATTAAGAAAAATGAATTGATTGATTTAATGAATACAATTCATTAAATTAATGAAAGAAAGAAGCTGCTATTTTTGCAAGGAAGAAAACTTAATGTGAAAGAAGGTAAGTTTTATTCATCTAAAAATGAATGAGAAAAAAGTGCTATGGTGTTTATTTCTCTAAAATAAATGAGAATGATTGAAGACTCGACTTGGACAAAGATGAAGAAGCTATTACCGACATTGTCCCACCCGTTGACAAATTACACCTACAAAGCTTTTATTTTCATTTACTATTCTAAAGAAGAAAAAAAACATTAACAAAGTCATCAAATTGAGACATTAAACAGTAAATTTATTAACGAAAAAAAAATTCTATAAATATATATGATAGAGTAATGAAAGGTTTTAATACAAATATGGGATAGATAGACTTAAACCTTACAAGCTTTTATTTTCATTTACTATTCTAAAGAAGAACAAAAACATTAACAAAGTCAACAAATTGAGACATTCAACAGTAAATAACAACAAAGACAATATCAAATACAACTTCAGTCTACAGCTTCACTTTACGGTTACATTTCTGATCTTCAATCATTTGGTTTATTATATTGATATCCATCCAACAATCCATTTTCACTACAATATATCTCCTTATTACCTTCAACAGTTTCACTCTCCCTGGAATCCTTGAAAAGCTTCTCATTCTCAGCTTCCCATAGCTCACATTCAGGTTCGACATAACCTCGTCCGCCATGATATTTACCGTGATATTCATACGTGATGTACGCCTAGCCTTGGCCTTTCCCGGCGGCCCTCTAGCCTCTCCAATCATAGTCTCGCCTATATACAAAGCCGTAGTCGTATTACTATATTTGAAAGATGCTATGTTGGGATTTTTCACAGACACATCAGCCGTAACTGACAAGTTGGATCCTGGTTTTAGTATGGTTCCATTGATGAGCTCAACCTTTGTGATCGAAATCCCATTCATTTTTATTATGGGATCCTTCACTTTAAACACAGTGAGCATCAAAACCACAATTGTGATTCCTATTATCACCAAAACCACGGTGGTGCAACCGCAACATTTTATGAGTCTTCCTCGCCGTAATTTATTGCGGTGAAAAGCCGTGTCGTCGTCATCGCTGTAAAGGCGGTTGGAGGTTGTGGACGGGGCTTGGGGTCGAATCTGCTCCTTTTCAGCCATGGCTTAAGACTTGGGGTTGAAAGCGTAAAAAGGAAGGTAACTTTTTCTGTAAGTGCTTTGATTTTTATAATGTAAAAAGAAGCTAACTTTTTCTTTGAATTGTTGACGTGGTTTTGTTAGAGGGGACGCCCGGAATTTGAAGCTACTGAACGAAATTGACTTGTGCGTCGTTTTAAGTAGAATTTGATTGAAGCAAGTGAGGACTTTTTTATTCTAATATTTGATACAAACGTATATTTTATTATTTATTTATGGGATGATAGGAAATTTAACAAAATTATTTATCATATATATGGAAATTTCATTGGGCTACTGATTTTTATTCAATATTTATAAAATTATCATCTCAAAAAGGTATTTGCAAATATAGCAATTTTTATCATGTTTATTAGTGATTAACAATAATTTATGTGTTTATCAGTGATAAACATAGTGTAAAAATATGTAATTCAATGTTTATCACTCATAAACTTGATCAAAATTTACTATATTTACAAATATTTTTTGAGCTTTTATTTTTACAAATATTACTAAAAAATTAGCTAGATTTGCAAATGCCCCATGACACCACAAATCCAACCAAATTTTTAAAATATTTAGAACTCTGGTAAGCCTTTCAAAATTATTGTAAATATAACAAATTTCAACTATATTAATTAGAGTGATTAGCATTTATCTATATACTTTTAAACTACGTTAATCATGTGATATATGATAATCATTTATGTTATATAATCATTGATTTTTATATTTTAACGATTGACTTAGTTCATATTATAACCCTTTCGGAACTGATCCAACTTACTTGGCCCACAAGTGGGCAATTTTCACCCTCTACGTCAATAATAATTATTATCTTCGCTATAACTATGTATTTAATAATTTTAATTTGATTAATACTTAGTTAACTGGTCATTTATTTAATTTTAATTATTCATAATTTCTTATTTTCATATAAATTATTAAAATTAAATTTATTACTATTAAATTTTATATACTAATATATTTTGTAGTTAATGTATTTTCAATTGCTTAGAGTATCAAAAAGGTAATCTAGTAATTATAATACCGTCTAATTCTTATTCGTAATGTAAGTAAACAGTATAAAAGAAATCTTATTCCGATCCAAAAAATTAAGTAAACAACGTTAAATAAATGTCTTTTCAATTATGATTAATTTTATTTCGATTGATTTTTATTCTGAATCCTTACCTTGATAAACGGAACCTATGTGTAGCAGAGAGGTTTTTTATTAGTCCTTACAAAGATTTTTTCAATAGGAAAAGTAAGTCAAACTATTCACATTATATTAATTTGTATCCTTTTGTCTGTCTTGGATAAGTGGGCAATCTCTGAATCTACCAAAGGTAAGGCCATTTGGAATTAATTCAATAGGGCCCAATTTTGACACACTATATAATATATTGGGAAAATTGTACTAACCATTCCTAAATGATAGGGGTAGTAAGATTTAGCTTTTTAAATTTTAAATTTGAACAATTAGACCCATAAATTATGTAAAATGTTAAAATTGAACCCAAGAAAAATTAATTCGTCAAATTATCCCCTTAAAATGATTAATTTATTAATAATTTATTATAAAATCTCTATAGGGTCGTGTCCCCGAGGGTTCCCATCCCATCCTGATCTTGTCCATGACCCCGAACACAAAACCCTTTTGAGGGTCGGAAATGAGAATTCTTCTCGGATCTCACCTCTCTTCGCCCCATTAACATTAGAGATGTATGTTTTCGACGGTCTAATTTCAAAAAACTAATTTAGTAATTTGAAAAATTAAATTTTATTAGGTCTAATTTTAACACTTTATAAAATTCAGGGGTTCAATTTCTCAAATTAAAAGTTTAAGATGTAAATGATACAACTCATATAGTTAAGGGTGGTTTGTGCCATTTTCCCAAATATATATAGTTCTTAAGAAGTTCTCTCTTTTGCTTGTTATATTGACTTCTAGATGTATTCCTTAACATTTGAATTTCTTTTAAACGGTTGAAATAATAGGAAAAAAAACATTTAATTATTTAAATAATGCAATATTTTAAACAAAATCTTAAACGGCCTATATGTTTAAATTTAATAATACGAAAAAAAATATTTAATTATTTAAATAATGTAATTTTAAAAAAAAAAAACTTAAATGACTTCTTTTTTAAAAATTATTAACTTATTGACTTTAAATATTTTTGTTATCATAACTTTTATTTTAGACTAATAATTATCATATAAATTAGTTTTTTAGGAACTAAAACTTTTATTTTATTATAAATTAAATGTTAGTTTAATTCTGATAATCTATTGTTTAGTCAATAATTTATTGCTTGATTTAAATAAATTATTGAAATATAAGTATGTTATTTCAGGTAATAACCAAGAGGAATGACATAAATAGAAATATGTACCTAAATATGATGTTTTAGTCTTTTTTTTTTAATAAAAAATACTTCAAAGTATTAAGCATATTGTTGGCCTATGACATTATTTAGAAAATATTTATAAATATAACCGATTTTTACGTCTGAATCAGTAATTTACTATAATTAATACTAATTACCGAAAGTCTTTTACTATAATTATCATTAAGTAATAACTTTTCGTATTTAAAAGTGATTAATGTCAATTTACTATAATTATCATTATTCTTTTTAAGATATATTACATGAAATTGGGGGAGAGAAAACTCGAATCTTCGACCTCATAGGAAGGGAGCAGGTGTTTAACTACTTGAACTTTGTTCGTATTGGCTTACTATAATTATCATTAATCACTAATAAACTGACAAAAAAAATATTTTTTTTAAATACTTTTAAGAGGTAAATGCAAAATACACCCCTGTATTTTGGATTATTGTTAAATCATACCCCTGCACTTTTTTACTTTTTAAAATACACCTGCACTTTAATCACACCCTTCTATCGATTAATTTTAACGAAATTTAGACACATTTATATTATACACATACAACGTGTTCCAAAACCATTAAAAAATTTAGAAAAAAATTGAACATTTGAGTGTGATATATAGATTTTACATCTTATTAACATAAGAGTTTATTCTAAAATTCTACACATTTATCTTTTTTTTTTGTTATTTTTTATAAAATAATGATATGACATACGTAGAATATAAATGTATTTCAATTTCGTTAAAACTAATCAATTGAAGGGTGTGATTTGAAATTTTAGTAAAGTACAGGGGTATTTTAAAACATAAAAATAGTACAGGGGTATAATTTAACAATAAACCAAAGTGTAGAGATATATTTTACATTTATCCCTACTTTTAAATAAAAGAGTTTGTCTCAAATAGCATAAATCTGCATACTAAAATGTTAGAACTTTTTAAAAATTACTCAAATAGCATAATTATAGTTCAATAAATTATTGAACTATAATTCAATTAATTATTGAATTATTTTTCATAGGTATTTTTAACAAATTTGTTTGTTTTTTGGTTTTTTAAGTTCAACGTCAATAATTTATTGAACTATATGATCATTTTTTATTATTATTTTCAATGAATTTGTTAAAAAATTTAATTTTTTTAGTTGAATAAATTATTGAACTATAATTATGTCATTTGAGTAATTTTTGAAAAATTCAAACATTTCAATAATTAGTATGTAAAAATATGTTATTTCAGTAACTGTCCCAATAAATAATGCCACCTTTGAAATATCCCTATAATCAATATTTTGCATGTTCTATACTTCGATGGAATAATTCACGTGGGGCCAAACTAATTTACGTCGAAGATCTTTCCAAAACTATATTCCACGTCCACGAGACAAGATTTCAAATATTTTATTACGTATCCACACCTTTAAAATATTTATTTTATGATCTATCCAAAAACATCACAGGCTAACCTTTGAGAATTCATGAATGAAAAAAATTGGATACAACTGAAGAGAAAAAGTGATTATTTTGAATATTCTAAGCCTATATTAATAAATAAACAGCTATGATATAATCGATTTCCTTTCCTTATAAGATAATATCATTTAAGAAAAATTACACAAATCCCCTAAACTATTGGAGTTATAATAACTACTCATCAAAATTTCTAACCATAATAGTTCACCCTTCAAACTTAGTAAAGTTTTAAAATTAGACTCAGATTTTAATTGACAGATTTTCATCTTAATTTGTTAAAATTGGATACTCGGATTTTTAATTGTAAAATTGCAAAATATAACCCTTTTTAAAGAGTATTTAAGAATATAATAGATTTTTAGCATATCAATAAATAAATAACGGTAGTCAATGGTAAACACATTTCAAATATGTATACTATTGATATTTTTATTGTTTATAGTTTCAAAATTGAATTTAAAAAATGTATGATTTAAAAGAATTTATCAAATAAAAAAATTTAGATTCTGATTTCCATATTTTACTAATTTGGAGGTTGATTGTCACGCTTTAAAAAATCTGAATGTATAATTATTATCATTTTACTAATTTAATAATAATTATCAATTTAAGTATATCTCAATTAGTTAAGTAGATGTATTTTCTTTATACGATTGAGCGTGAGTATCTTATCTTATGTAATATTTTAGGGAAAAATAATAACAGATTGAGTAATTTTGCCAAATATTTGAAGCTGGTTGGTCTCCATTTCCATGGTGGCTGCTGCCTACCTCGATGGGACAAACCACTAAACCGCCTTTCCATTTGGTTTAACTTAGTTATTTATTGTTTTTTTTTTCAACTGACCCTCAAATGCGATTTTATTTATTTATTTTTTTTTAAATTTGAGAATTTAGCTTATTAAATGACAAATATTCATTAAGACGATCACTACTTGTCGAGTTTAGCTTAAGGCGAACCACTACCAACCACTTTATCTTCATTATTCATTTATTAAGCAATTGATTGATAGGAGCTTCTTCCAATCTTCTATTTTGAATTCGGCCTCTTCAAGATAATAGTGCATTTTTTCTTACTTGATGTGATTGACATTATTAAATACTATTGTGGGTGAAATTTTATAATACGTGAAATAATATAATATGGTAAAAATATCTATGCACCTAGTGAGACATGTATATGTACCGGGTAAGGTATGTCAACGTCGTCTCTAGCAGAGCTACATACCTGACACCAAATATAAACGTCCAATCAAAAGACGATACATGGTTAAATCCACAAGTGACACGTGGATTGGAGGTAATATATGGCGCAATCCCGACTCGACATGTGGCACGATGATGTCATCAACTTTTTCTCCTATAAATAGAAGAAAAAACTTAACCATAAGGTAATTGATTCTACTTTAATTCTCTCTAGCACACTAGTGCTACGTTGTCTATAACTTAAGCAGCGGAGGGTGTTAAGATGGCACCATACCGGTGCTCTGTTTCTTTTCTGTGTAGGTACCTACGTAGCACACTACCAAAGTAGTGCATTACCTCCGATTATCCTATCTTTTAAGTTTGTTGCTTACGTGGAAGACAATCATTTTAACGCAATAACATTTGGCGCCGTCTATGGGAAAGAGTATATAACTAAGTGTTTTACCATCAATGATGAGTCGAAGGAGTCATATTGATCAACATGGTGATGAGATCAGTAATAAAAGGTACCAAACTCGTAGCACTAGAGAGTAAAGACAGACTGCTAAAAACCAGGATGTAGTGAGGCTTGTACCCGTTCTAGACAAAAGGGTAGATGCCTTAGAAGAGCAAGTGCGAGGTGTGAATCGAGATCTTGCTAAAGTACTTGAAATTCTTACACATAAGTCTAACCATGAAGCACCTTTTGACAAAAAAAAATTATGACATAACAAAGGTAAATGCAAGGTGCTTATTGAAGGGATATGAGAGTTCTGAGAAGAGTGACTCGAAGGGGAAGTTGAGGCCAAATAACCGGCATGCTTCCTCTTCCAGTCATGAGTCTTCTCACAAAGAATGTCCTAGTAAAAAAGGAGGTCCTGACCTCCAAGAAGTGCTCAATCAAAAGAGAAACACACGTGCAAGTGCTGTGAAGTACTGCTGAAAGTGCCCAACCTTAGGCGCCAAAGTTGAAAAGGCTCTAAGATCAACTTGGTCATATGAAGAAATAGTATCTAGGAAAGACTCCCTTGCATTAGAAAATCTCCTCGAGAAAACTGAGCCGTCATTCTTCGATGAGATAATAGAGGTGAAGCTTTCCACCAAGTTCGCCAATTATGATCAACGTTTGTTGGTGCGGGTGGATGCAGATTGTGACAGACTTCTTTCTGTATGTTTAAGAGTTGGCTTTCTTCAAGCCAACTTAGTCATATATGACTGAACTTTATCTCTACGGTAGGATTTAAGATCTAAATCTAACATGCATTGAAAATCTAACATATGGCACAATCCCGACACGACATGTGGCACGATTATGTCATCAACTTTTTCTCCTATAAATAGAAGAAAAAACTCAACCATAAGGTAATTGATTCTACTTTAATTCTCTCTAGCACACTAGCTCTGCGTTGTCTATAACTTAAGTATCGGAGGATGTTAAGACGACACCACACCGATGCTCTGTTTCTTTTCTGTGTAGGTACCTACGTAGCACACTATCAAAGTAGCGCATTACCTCTAATTTATCCTATCTTCTAAGTTTGTTTCTTACATGGAAGACAATCATTTTAACGCAACAACATTTGGTGCCGTCTATGGGAAAGATTATATAACTAAGTGCTTTACCATCAATGATGAGTTAAAGGAGTCATATTGATCAACATGGTGATGATGTAAAGGACAATAATAATCAGTAATAAAAGGTACCAAACTCGTAGCACTAGAGAGTAAGGACATGAAGGGATGATTTACTATAATAGCGGAATTTTATTTAGTAAACTAATTAACATTTAATTACGGATCTATTAATATCATGCAATTTGTGATAAAACATGTAGATTCATACTTAATTTCGAAAATTAAAACCCTTTTACTTACATTGAGTAATTAATAGAGAATTGGTTGGAGGTTTCTTTACAGCATCAAATCCTCAGCAACACCGGATCTTCTATGCTATATCCCGATCGAAAGCAAAACCGACTTGTGGGAATCGAACCGGAAGAACAAAAGAAGAAAAAATTTCTTCTAAATTTTTCCCTAAGGAAAATCGGCAATTGGACAAAAACTTGAGAGAGAATTTTCACTTTTCTAATTAAAGTGAGAAGTGTATAAAATATGAATCCCAATGGTCATATTTATAGGAAAATATGATATCTAATCTCTATAGATATGTTTATCTCCTAATTATTAAAATATAATAGAAAAGATAAATAAAAATTATATATATAAATTTAATCTCCTGCGTGCGCCCACTCACCCACAAATGTCATATATATATATAACATATATATTATATAAAACTTTGAAGTTTCACGCTGACGCATTGAAGACAGATATATATATATATATATATATATATGGGGGCAAAAATCAAAATAGCCACCCGGTGATGTGTAAAACTCAAGATGGCACATTTTTTTAAAACTAATCAAAATAGCCACTTGGTACACTGTTCATTCCAATTTTACCCCTCCGTATGTTGTGTATGTTCTGACATGTCTGATATTTCTGACTTTTTCTTTCCCAATGCATGAAAACAATTATTTTTATTATTTTCTCTATCTAATTATTTTATAAAATTTGAAATTTATTTTCCCCCTCATTTATTATTGGGTAAAATACGTTTTTGGTCCCTATAGTTTCACTTTGGTTTCATTTTCGTCCCTGTAGTTTCAAAATTGACTTTTTTCATCCCTGTACTTTCCAAAACCCACTTTTTTCGTCCTTAGTCAAGTTTTTGTCAATTGACCGTTAGTCATTGATGACGTGGCATTTTTAATGACGTGGCAGGTTTACTTGATTTTTTTATTAATATTTTTAGATGAGGTGGCATTTTAGTCTTCCTTCTTCTTCTTCTTCTTCTTCTCTCTTCTTCTTCGTCTTCCTCTTCTTCCCTGTTCTTCATGGTTGTAGAAATGAATGGAGGCATTAGTGAGATTGAGAGTGAGTGAAAGTGAGAGTAGAAGGAACGAAGCATAGAAAATGGCAACTTGGTTTGCTGAATTCATGGCTGGCGATGGATCAGAAAGCAAAGCAAAGGAAAACGAGACAGAAACAGAAACAGAGAGAAGAGGCGCAGATCGGAGTGAGTCCTGTCCAGGAGTGTAGGCGAAGCAATCGTATTTAACATTTTTAAGAGATTTTCAACAAACCAGGATAGAAATTTGTTGGGAAAATAAGGAAATTTAATCATCAATGAAGAAATCTAAAAAAACAAAAACAAAAAATCATACAAACAAAATTCCAGAAACCCAACAAGAAAACAAAATTCCAGAAACCCAATTTACAAAAAATCATACAAACAATTTCAGTTCAATTCATGAAATTGATCCATCATTGGAAAATGGGTTTGCTAAAAATCTAAGAATGAAATGTCCAAAACCGAATTTGGATAAAAATGGAGGAGAGTCTTTGGATTCAACTTCTTCAAAACAAAATTCCAGAAACCCAACAAGAAAACAAAGATAAAAACAGAGAAAAAGAATCCTTCATTGATGCCGGTAATTCTTACCTTCTCTTCGGCGGTAGTGTTGTCCTGGTTCTTCCAAGCCTGGTAAGACGAAGAAGAGGAAGACAGAAGAAGACGAAGAGGAAGACGAAGAAGAAGAGGAAGAAGAACAGGAAGAAGAGGAAGACGAAGAAGAAGAAGAAGAAGAAGAGGAAGACTAAAATG
The DNA here is from genome assembly GCA_028015215.1 of Gynostemma pentaphyllum. Taxonomy (NCBI): domain Eukaryota; kingdom Viridiplantae; phylum Streptophyta; class Magnoliopsida; order Cucurbitales; family Cucurbitaceae; genus Gynostemma; species Gynostemma pentaphyllum. Next base: position 46,774,904 of record CM051347.1, on the reverse strand, counting down.
CCACCTCATCTAAAAATATTAATAAAAAAATCAAGTAAACCTGCCACGTCATTAAAAATGCCACGTCATCAATGACTAACGGTCAATTGACAGAAAACTTGACGGAAGGACGAAAAAAGTGGGTTTTGGAAAGTACAGGGACGAAAAAAGTCAATTTTGAAACTACAGGGACGAAAATGAAACCAAAGTGAAACTATAGGGACCAAAAACGTATTTTACCCTTTATTATTTCATTTATTTTTTTCTTTTTTCTTTCCAATATCCATTTTTTTTAAAATTTATTTTTTATTTTTTAGTTTTTTTTGGTATAATATTATTTATTTTGTTGGTATATTCCGTATATTTTTATTTTTATTTTTGATTTTAAGTGAATTCCGTACATTCTCTCTATTTTCCATGTAATGTTTGTATATTTGGTATGTTGTCCTCCACTTTGCAATGAAATTTGAGGGAAAATGAAGATATATGTGTAACGACCCGATTTTTCGTAAAATTCTTTAAAACAATTGTGCAGCGGAAAAACTAGAATTTACAGAAAAACGGCATGGGTCTATTTAAAATTCGGATAAACCAAAACCTGTTTACAACCCAATTTTCAGAAAAAGCAATAAACCTAGAATGCACATTCCATAATATGATGATACTTCTAAAGAAAGTTTTAAAGTCCAGAATATATACAAATACTCCATCGAGCTCAAAATGAAACATAATAAAAGTGATGCAATGTTCATGAGCATTCAAGAATGCTATTCCCAAAATCAGTTGCGTTCCTGTCCATTCATTATCTCGATCGGTCACGCGGCGCCACCTCGTCTACCTCGTCCTCTACCACGAGTCTTACCTGAAAAATTGTAATTGTAGCAACATTAGCATAAAAATGCTAGTGAGAGTAAAATGAAAGCAAGTAATCCTATGAACAACATCCCGTGTCAGAAATTGTGTCCAAAGGCCTATATTTCACTTTTACTACCCATTCCTCATTCCAAAATCCGCATATAATCAACATACATAAAAATACTTCTAAAAAGTAACGATATCAAGAATTAAAGTAAAAATACCCGTTATTACTAAGTCTTACTATACAAGTCTAAAGGTTATATAATTGCATTACTAACTATCTTTATTACCCAATCAGGTTCATCGTATCATAATACCGTATGGACCGAAGTCGACATACCACGTGCCATATCACAATCATCACACCATGATACCGTATAGAGCGTATCAACATACTATCATGTGCCATATCTCATATCATCGCACCATGATACCGTATGGAGCGTGTCACATACTATCATGTGCCATATCATATATCCTCGCACCATGATACCGTATGGAGCGTATCACATACTATCATGTGCCGTATCACATATCATCGTACCATGATACCGTATGGAGCGTATCACATACTATCATGTGTCGTATCACATATCATCGCACCATGATACCGTATGGAGCGTGTCACATACTATCATATGCCGTATCACATATCATCGCACCATGATACCGTATGGAGTGTATCACATACTATCATGTGTCATATCATATATCCTCGCACCATGATACCGTATGGAGCGTATCACATACTATCATGTGTCATATCACATATCATGCTCCCTAGTAAGTTAGATAAAGTTCCATTAAACTACTAAACAACATAAACCACTTGAATTACACGAGTCAATACTCAAGTGTAATTCTAAGCCACTTTGACTCCCAAATCACTTAAAGTTCCGTATTCGTTCACCTTCATCTAAAGTCTCCAAATCGTCTTACAAGACTTCCAAACCACTCATATTTACTCTTTTATTTCCGAAACCATAAGTACACCCAAAACCACTCCACTCACATCCGAGTTTAAAGTCTCCAACCAAGTATAACTTTCGGAAGTTAGTTCCCCTCTTAACCTCGATAAACAATAACGTAATGAAACATAATTCATAAAATTACTAACTTCCATTTTAAACTCACCTTAGATGTGAAACCCAAGCTTCCAAGGTGCCGGAGTCAAAGTCACGCAATCGATCACAAACCTACAAATCAAATACACCTAACAATCATTAATTATCTGAAAATCGAGCAAACGACATCTAAACGCATAAAACGATGAAAACCCCGGATTTAAACCCTAAGGGATCCACGGCCAAACAAGGGAGAGAGGGCTCGGGTTTGGTTTTCCGGCTTTTATGCACTTTAGAGGCGTTTTGGGTTGATTTAGGATACTTTGAAAGTCGAGATGTCAATGGGTCACCATATTTTAGGGTTTTACATAATATTCGATTTCCAAAAAAATTAAGTAAAACGTAAAATCATAACAAACTAAACACCCTAATCTTGGTCAAGTGAGAGAAATTAACACGGGACGGATTTTCAACTCAAACTTGATTTTAGGGTTTAGGGAAGTTTCTAAAATCACATAAAACGACTTCCTCGATTGAAATCTTCAAGCTTCAGTGTGTGAATTTGAAGATTTCAACTCAAAACCTCCATTAAAATACTATTCACCTCAAATTCTAGAAACTTTGTCATACCTTAAGGCCTCAAGAAAACGAACGAAAACCTCGATTGCTAGGTTAGAATCGATCCTCGGGAAGAGAGCTTTTCAACGGACATAAGATTACGGCGATCCACCGAGTAACAGAGAAAATCCAAAGAGAGAGGAGAGGGGAAGGGTGGTCTCGGCCCAAGAGGAGAAGAAGGAAAGAGAGAAAAGAATTTTTTTGACCAAAGGTTGACTATTTAAGGATGAAGATCATGAATAGTGATTTTTTAAGAAATTGGAAAATGACGTATACGTCCCTTTTAAAAGATTCGATTAAAATACGAAGCCCGATGATCTTAAAATAATCTAAATGTGATTAATAATTATTAATTGGCTCGTTAATAATTATTAATGTCACCAAAACTAATTTAAAGTAGTAAAAGTTTTAAAAAGACTTTCGAACGAAAATAACTACTAAAATCGAATTTACTAAGTTTAAACTAAACTTAAATACTTTATTTAAAAAAAAAATACCTACAAATGTAACGGGACGTTACAATATGTGATATACATAATATACATGTCATTTTATCTGCAAAAAAAACAAAAAATGTTAACAAACTTTAAAATCAATATATAATTTACACAATACTTAATATACAAAATATACTTATAGAGACACATAACAATACACATACAAACTACTTACTATGAACACAAGCGCTATTATGCAAAACAGACGATGATGTTATTGAGGCCTCATACGAATAATATACATGATATACTTGATATGAATACATAACAGTACAACACATAAGAAATTGGCATAGACATATAAGAGTGAAGTGAAAAAAAACAGACAGAGAATGATTATTATGTCTCATATGCGTAGTCATGTCATTTAATCAGTATAATGCGAATCATTTCATATTATAGTTATTAGGTCTCATATGTATAATATACATAATATACATGTCATCTTATCAAGCGAGTCATGTCAGACTATTATGCATAATATACATAATATACTTAATATAGACACATAATATTACCAAAAAAATATGATATGGACACATAATAGTACACTGCTAACATACAAAGATAACTATTAAGATATTGTATACATAATATACATTTATCAATTACTTGTCATTTTCGTATATTGTGTATATTAAATAGTGTACATCTAGTAAATAATATAGTGGACTAAAAAACAGACAGTTATGTATATTATGTATTTTACAGAGCTATACATTAAAAAAACGGATATATGATGAAAGATGATGTCCGTTAATCCTTTCGACACTTAAGTATATTATGTATATTACTGAATATATGTTACTAATATTATGGACGAGACATAATGTATATTATGCATATACATCAACTACTCGTTATTTTTGTATGCTGTGTGTATTAAAGAATGTACATTTAGTAAACAATATAATGGACTGAAAAAAATAGACAATTATGTATATTATGTATATTACGAAACTATACATTTAAAAAAACAGTTATCAAGAAATACACATAGTTGTGTATAATACGTATATTTTGTATACTACGTGTATTACAGACTGTATATAAAAAAACACATAGTTATGTGTCGCAAGTATATTACAAGGTATATATTTAAACAAATCACATAAAAAGTATATTGTGTATATTACATATTGTATAATAAGCAAAACAGAAGCAGAATGAGTGACAAAAAACAGTTATGTATATTATAAAAAGAACAAATGACATAAATGAGAAAAAAAATTAAAAAGATAATAATACCTTACGTATATTGTATATTGTATATTGTGTATAATACAGACCAAGAGAAAAATGTATATTACATATGCGGCAGACCACGAAAAAATGAAATATTCATAAAATTCAAGAGATGTGAAGGAAATAAATTTAACAATAAAAAAAAGAAACCTTTTGTCAAAATCTTCAAGATCCGCAAGATCTAAGTTTTGTGAGAGAACAATTGGATAAAAAGTAAGAACAAAAAATGTAGAATATGGTTTATAAAAAAAGGGAAATGAGAAGAAAAAAAAATAGTAGATTCATAAAATCTAAAAAAAAATGTGACAAGGAGTTTGTAGAAGATGAAAATGATGGATTTTCTAAAAAATGTATCCATGAGAACGAGAAATAGAAAGATAAATGGTAAATTTTTGTAAAAAAAAAAAAAAGAATGAGCAAAATGGAGAGGGAACAAATTTGAGGTATGAAAAAATAAGGGAGAGAAAATGAGAGAGAATGAGGGAAAATTTGGGGGGGGGAATATATAACCTATAGGTGGGGGAAAATGGGAGGAAATATTTATTTTAAAATAATTTGAAAAAAATGAGAGATGTAAGAGAAAAGGAAAAAAAAAAGGGAGATGTTCTGTACGTAAGGAGAAAGAGAGAGGAAAGAGAGAAAGAAAAAGGAAGATAGAGGAAAGAGAGAAAGAAAAAAGAAGAGAGAGAATGATTTGATGGCTAGGGGTAAAGTAGTATTTTTATATAAAGTAATGGCTATTAATTAACAAAATAAAAAAGGTGGCCATTGATGAAAAGTGAAGGTAAAAAAATGCTATTTATATATATATATATATATATATATATATATATATATATATATATATATATATATATATATATATATATATATATATATATTTACTTTTCTTTATATAATAACTGTATGTTTATATATTTAAAATTAGAAAAAATTCAAATAATAATTTCTAATTTAAACATATTTAGCCAAAAACTATTATGTTAATTAACATTGAATCTTATTCAATTAATTAATTATTTTGGGCCAAACCAATTTATTTCTTAAACCAATTGTATTTAATTCTCTCTAATATTTATTATTAAATTAAATAAACTCATTATTTAATTAATAATAATAATTATTAATTTCCATTTAAATAAACTCATTATTTAAATAATTAATAATATTAACATTAATTCCCATTTAAATAATTTATTATTTAAACAATTAATTTTGCCTTCAAATATTATAATTGATAATGTTATATTAATTTCCATTTAAATAAACTCTTTATTTAAACAATTAATATTGTATCAATATTAATAATATTAATATTAATTTTCATTTAAATAATCTCATTATTCAAATAATTAATATTCCCTAATTTTAAGTAAAATCAATTACTTAAATTGTTTGTTCTTCCTAAGTTAAATTAATAACTTAGTTTTGCAACAACGATATTTGGGCTAGCATAGGGACCTGATGGACCTATAGATCATGGGCTTAATAATTAGTCAATTAAGTGATTAACTCATAATCAGTTAATTACTTATTATCTGACTATGAATAATTCCACTATAGATTCATAGCTGAACTCCCCTCACTACAGATGAGTTATGTCCATTTAGTTTATCTTTATTTATATCTGTGATATATCTTTCACGTGGAACCCTCATAATTATAGGCAGATACATTTACCGTTTTTCCCCTGTAATTACCGCTTTATCCTTGTGTTCCCGCTGATTCTCCAATGAACTTTATCTTTAGTCCAACTAGAGATAAGGTACTTTTGTGATCAATAGAAGTCGTGGCGCCACTTGTTCATGTCTCGAATCAGTACATCAAGGGAGTTTCCTAAAGTTCCTAAAATGTTTAGGTATCACACTGATACTGTTAATTTATAGGAAAGTTATGAATTCCATCTCGTGAAAATGAGTCCCCAGCTACTTAAAAGTCATGTTCCCAAAACAGGAGTGTATTGAGCGTTCTTATAGATCGCTCTCAACCATGTGAATCAAAGAACATAACTCCATAAATAGGAGTCCGCATTTCACTCAGGATTGAGATCTATCATGGTTGATACACTTAGTTTGATATTCGATCATTTCTCGTAAACGGTACTAATGAGAAATTTGATCGAACATCGTGGTCATGTCTTATACAATCAGCATTGTATATGATACTTCCATTCCATGTCTCCCACATGAATGATCAGGATTAGATCATTTGTCTATAAACAAAATGTGAAGCTATCAACAGTGTTACCAGGATAAGGTTCCCAAACGTTATCCATTTGTTGTAGACACTTTTAAGTTACTCATCTCGACTTTAATCCTCTCGTATGACTCACATACTAAGTCGTGATTTCATAAGAGGACTTAGGGTTTTACTATTTGAATGTTTGATATTTATATATTTCCATATATTCCTAATATCGTCAATTGAATCAATCTAGATAATATAAAGAACTTATGTTTATTTATTTAATTTATTCAAAATAAATTATTATAATTAAATAATTACAAGTTCTAGGACACCATTCCTAATAGGACAGACTGTTGAAAACCAGGATGTAGTGAGGCTTGTACCCGTTTCAGACAGAAGGGTAGATGCCCTAGAAGAGAAAGTGCGAGGTGTGAATCGAGATCTTGCTAAAGTACTTGAAATTCTTACACATAAGTCTGACCATGAAGCACCTTTTGACAAACAAAAACTACGACATAACAAAGGTAAATGCAAGGTGCTTATTGAAGGGATATGAGAGTTTTGAGAAGAGTGACTCAAAGGGGAAGTTGAGGCCAAATAACTGGCATGCTTCCTCTTCCAGTCATTAGTCTTCTCACAAAGAACATCCTAGTCAAAAAGGAGGTCATGACCTCCGAGAAGTGCTCAAGCAAAAGAGAAAGACACGTGCATATGCTGTGAAGTACTGCTGAAAGTGCCCAGCCTTAGGCGCTCGAGTTGAAAAAGCTCTAAGATCAACTTGGTCATATGAAAAAATAGTATCTAGGAAAGATTCCCTTACATTAGAAAATCTCCTGGAGAAAACTGGGCCGCCATTCTTCGATGAGATAATAGAGGTGGAGCTTTCCACCAAGTTCACCAATTATGATCAATGTTTGTTGGTGCGGGTGGATGCAGATTGTGGCAGACTTCTTTTTGTATGTTTAAGAGTTGGCCTTCTTCAAGCCAACTTAGTCATATATGACTGACCCTTATTTCTACTGTAGGATGTAATATCTAAATCTAACATGCATTGAAAATTAATTCCTTTATTAATTAACATGGATCATCGTCATATTATACAAAAATAATGAAAATACCTTAAATTGAAAGCATAAAGGGATTCTAAAAAACATACATTTACAATTAAATGGAGATTTTGGTTCGTGGTTCTTTAATCATCGCCAAGTTTTCTACGCTATGATATGATCATTAGAAAAACAAACTGGTAGGAGTTAAACGAGAAGAACCATAGAAGAAAATTTCTTCTTTTCTAACAGTAAAATCAATACATTAGGTTTAGAGAGAGAATTTTCTAATTCTATATTAGAATTGTGGAATAAGAATATGAGCACCCATAATTATATTTATGGGTAAATAGGTATTTTAATCATATTGAAATACTATTTCCTAATTTAAATTGTGGAGATAATTATAACCATCTCCACCAATCTTAATGGTGGCGTGGATAGGCTCCAAAATTAAGGAAAAATATTTTCTTTGTTTTTCTTTTCAAATTATGATATTTTTCAATTTATTCTATATATTTTAAATTATAAAAATTCAAATAATTATTTCTAATTAAATATAAAATGGCTGAAAATCTTTATATTAATTACTATTGGATTCCATCCAATTAATTAATTATTTTAGACTAACACCAATTTGATGCATAAAACTATTTGGGTTTAATTATCTCTAATATTTATTATTAAATTAAATTAACTGATAATTATTTAAAAGTATTAATTATTAATTTCCCTTTGAATAAACTAATCATTATTTAAATAATTAACAATATTAATATTAATTCACATTTAAATAAATTATTTATTTAAACAATTAATATTTCCATAAAATATTATAATTAACAACATTAATATTAATTTTCATTTAAATAAAATTTGGATTTAAGCATATAATAATGTCTTAAAATTAATAATATTAATATTCATTTCTATTTAAATAATCTCATCATCCAAATAATTAATATTGCCTAATTTTTAAGTAAAAAAATTACTTAAAAATATATTTATTCTTCCTAAGTTAAATTAAGAACTTAATTTTGCTACAATGATATTTGAGCTAACATAGAGACCTGACAGATCGATAGTGCTGGGGTTTCTTCCCTAAATCATATGTAATCCAATTAAACTATAAATAAATAAAGAAATTAGTAATTAGTAATATTTACATTGTCATTTATTATTTTTTAATAAATGTAATCCATCATAATATCCATAGTTACTTATGATAACTTAAAGTGAGCATGTGATGCGGGAAGATTCACTTAAGTCGTAACTCAAATAGTCTGTGGTATATGAATAAAGGTTGGGTGCCTTATTTCTGGTAACACCACTAACACGGTCCACTTGTGAATTAACACAAGTGATCTCATCTAGATCGCACATGTAGAGACATGTGAGTGGGGGTGTTGCTGCAATATAGATTGTAGTAGACCGAACTAAGATAAACTTACTGTCTTCTGGTAAAGCCATTACATAAAGACACTTCGTTTATCCATCGGTTGATCATGTACAATTGATGTTAATTCTGAGTGGATTACGAACTCCTATTCGCAAGAGATAAAACTTTGATTTTCACAGGTGAGAGTGATTCAATATAGTTCGCTCAATATGCCTCCCACTTTGGGGATTGCATCTTGCTTATAGCTGGGAACGTAATTACACAAGAGTGGAATTTACTCTTTTCCAAATAAGAAAATAGATAAGTAGTTCCCTTATGGACTGATTCGGTGCTGAACAGTAGGGGCCCATATTCCTCTGATCAAGGAAAAAGCAAAGACGCATAATGGAGATTATGTAAGGTTGTTCATTAGAGAATCAGTTGGGCTTAAGGAACAAGATGTATCATGGAGGTTAATATGGTAAAATTACCTAGCTATGGATAGGAACTACTTGTGAAGGATCAAAGTATAATTAATGATATTAGCCAATGGACTTATGTCTATAGTACAAAAAGTGCAACTCTAGATATTTACTAGAGTTATCTAGAAGTTAATTAATAAGAATTAATTGATTAAAGGCGTTTGATCAATGTAATTCTAGATCATTGGAGCTTAGTCCTATAGGTCCATTAAGTCCTCTGAGCTAACGCATGTAATTGAGAGCATAAATTAATATGGAATCATTTATTTGGGAAAATGATTTTTAGTATTATATTTGAAGTTTTCAAATCAATTCAGGCAAATACAAATAGAGGAGTCTATTTGATTAATTAAATTAAATTGAATAGAGGAGTTTATTTGATTACTTAATTATTGTTGAAATTAAATAGAAGAGTCTATTTAATTATTTATTAAATAGAGGAGTCTATTTAATTATATAATAGAGAGATTAAACAGAAGAGTTTATTAAATTAAATTGATTTTGCAGTTGTCGAGAATTGATGGGGATTTAAATAGAGGAGTCTATTTAAATATTTAATTTGAGGAAGTCAAATTAAAAGAGGAAATAAATAAAAAGGAGTTTTATTTATTTAATGTAATTGTTCTATTGAATAAAAAGGAAAATAAAATACTCAATATTATCATGGACATGATGAGGTGGGCGTGTGACCCTAGCCACATTGGTTATTATTTAACCAATAATTTGCATTTTATTTTATTTAAAATATATGGAATATCTTAATTTAAATTAATATGATTAATTTAAATGAATAAGATATGGAATAATAAATTTAAATTAATAATGATTAATTTAAATTATAATATGGGAATATCTTATTGTGGAATAAGATATTATATCTTAATTATTCAAAATATATTTTATAATATCTTTATTAATTATTTGATAATTAAAAACATATTCAAAGATTTTCTGAGGCCTTAGTTTTCCTATAAATAGGAATCTTACGGTGACCCCAAAACATACAACTAAGAGAGCAAAAGAAAAGGCTAAAAAAAATTCCTCTCCTCCCTCTCTCTTTGTCGTCGCCGCCCATAGGGTAAGGGTTTTTCTTCCCTCTTCCTTTTTCCAAAGAGGATTGTGCCCACGCACCGATTCTTTTTTTTTTTTTTTTTGCTTAGTGAGGAAGAACTTTTTGGTGGTCCCAGGATCGTAACCAAGAACGAGAGGAAGAGTCAGACACTTCTCTACAAGGGTTAATCATTCTATTTATGCATTTAGTTTTGATTATATTATACTGCAAGGAAAAGTTCTTGGGAATTCCGCATGAGAGCTCTTTTATAGAGGCCTCAATCCCAACAATTGGTATCAGAGCAGTCTTGTATATATAATATTTTCAAAAAATTTATGATGGGAATTGAAATCGGATTTAAAAGGAATTTTAAAATTGTGGATTTTTCGTTTTGGTTGAATTAGGATTTATTGGCCTAGGTTTTCTTTCCTAAAAATTTAAAAACCCATGACTTAGGTATAGGAAAAATTTGTAATCGTTTTAATCATATGGAAATATCAATCGAAACGATGGAGGAAAGAAAAAGCAAACTAGATCCCGACCGGTATCGAATGAGTCTGTACGGTGAGCTGCAGGTGGGGAACACCACCACGGCGGCAACAGCAGCCGAGGTTGCTGTCGCACAGCTGTACACAAAAAAAATGTTTTTAATTGGGGCGGCGGCGCCTAGGGTTAAAATAAAATCCTAGATACCTTCCCTCGGTTTTTTCTTGTTTTCGTTTTCTGGAGATCTTGGAGAAGTTCAAGATAAAAATTAATTTATATTTAGATATAAATTTTAATTTTCATATATTTGGCCAATATTATCCCAACCAAAATTGCTTATTTATTTATTTATTTATTATATATTAGATATAATTAAATAGTAATTATTCATGCATAAAGTATGTCATAAATAATTGTTCCTATCATAAATGCCATGATCATGCATCATTAATAGAGATTATTGGTATTATGCTCATGCTTTGTATGAATATAAATGTTATATTTATTGTGCTAGAATTTTAACTAAGAGGTTAATTAGTAATTACTAGCAGCATGTTTTATGTTTTAATTAAATTGGTCTAAAAGAGTGTAGTAACCGATATTTTAATCAATTGTTTATTTTTAAATATGATTTAAAACTAAAACCTAAAAGATGAGGTGTCATTATTTTTAATTAATTAAAGAGTTAATTAAAAATTATTGAAGTTGAATTTATTAATTTAAATATAACTCTGGCGAGAAAGCTCTGCTCTAGATAAGAGGTTATTTAATCGTTCCATTAACACGGGACCCCTCTAACTGGGAGCGATCTGGGAATCATATTTTATTAATAATTCTCTTCATTAAGACGGTGCATAATGTGTTAGGATTAATAGAGATTAATCACTTGACTTTCACATTAAAATAAATCTAACCAATCTATAAGAGCAATTATAAGTTATATTGAACTTAGATATTAGAGGTAGCCTAGGTATATCTAAGTTAAAAAACTTAGCTAGCTATATTGAGTGGGAGAAGGACAAGTGACAACATGTCCTACGATCTCTAAGTAGGAATCAATGAGTGAGATTCATATAGGGCTTCTGTGGTGTTGGTAACTCTTCACTCATTCCTTTCGGAAAGTAACTGTATGAATCAATACCCAGGTGATTCTCTTCAAGATTGGATTTTTTAAAACTTTTGATGCTTGACTCTCCCTTCGGTGATACTCATCAAAATAACTTTCAGCGATCTAAAACTTGGGCAACACTCAAAGGGATTCATTTAGAAAAACTCTTAAGAGTTTTGATTTTTGACTCTCCCTTTGATGACATTCATCAAAATTAATATTTAAGTGATCTAAATGATTAGCCTGACCAAAACATGATAACTAAAGAACTGTAGGATATGAGATAGCTTGGGGATGTTCATTAGTTGAGAGGAGTCTCATTTTAGTGGGAGGGAACCTTGACCTGCCTATGTAGGCATCGTTCTTATCACACTAATATACTATGACATTGAAATTGTGATTTAAGGTTATAAAATTTCATTAAATGTGCATTCATGCATCATGTTTAATAGATGCCAAAAGTACGAATGCATGGATATGTAAAAATGTATTATTAAAGCATGTGTTTATTTATTTATCAGCAATATGTCAAATAAGAATTTCTTGACTTGGAAAAACAAACCCACAATGAATGATGAGAACTATGACACTTGGTAATCAGAACTATTAAGTATTCTGCCTGATGAGCGCCTTCAATTTGTTTTTTACACTGATTGTCCAGAGGGTCCAAGTTCTAATCTTCGAGGCATGTGGGATCCATACGAGAGATGGATCCAGAGCGATGAGATGGCTCATATGTACATTCTAGAGAGACTCTCTTTCTATATGTACAGGATGGTAGAATTGGCTACCACCGCACAAGAGATGATGTATGTCATCATGGACACTCGTACTGGCCCTCAATATAAGATGGTTGGGTTGCAGTATGCAAGGAAAAGAAAAGCATATGTACTGGTAAATATGTTTTACTTAGTGACATTATGAGATACTGAGGATTTATCCTATTGAATTTATGAAATTCAATTCACTAACTTAACTTTTTTTTTTTTCAGACAAACGAATTTTTGAAAGTTCGTGAATAAAACTCAGAGGATGATTTCAAAAGGAGAAAGATAGAAATCGATAATGGTAAATATGATTTACTGTTCTTTGTTTTCATTGATGAATTATGAGATAATTCTAAATTATTATCTTTTCTTTTGACAGTGGAAGAATGGAAAGGAAATAGAGATTTCATGAAGTCTGCACTCTGGAGCTTGAAGAAACTTTTCTAATCATTTATGAACCATTCATAGTATATATGTTATAGAAACTATTTAGTAACTATTGTTACTTTCATTATGTTTTTGGAAAAATTTGATTATTTTATTATGAATAAAATAAGTATTGGTTCATTTATAAAGTTGTTTGTTATCTTTAAATAAAATGTTTATTTTACTGAACAAATATTAATTATGTTCATGGTTTATACCGGAACATAGTTTCTTTGGATTATATTCGCAAACAATCTTAATACCATAGATTTCGGTATTAATAAAGTTGATATTTTCATAGACGGAAACTTTATTTGTTCAAGATTAAAAGATAACAATTTATATATACTAAAGTCGTTAGTATGTGCAACACTTTATAATACTGAGTTGGTCCAGACTGCCGAGTCTAGAACAAGTAAAGGTAGAATTTCTAAAGATGAGGCCCTTCTATGGCATCTAAGGCTTGGCCATATTAACCTCAACAGAATTCAAAGACTGGTTAAAAGTGGACCTCTACGTGACTTAGAACTTGGTACACCCCTAGTATGTGAATCTTGTACAAAGGGTAAAACGACCAAGCGTCTTTTTTCAGCTAAAGGAAATAGAGCCAAAGAACCACTAGAGCTTATCCATTCGGACCTTTGTAGTCCGATGAATATAAAAGCTAGAGGTGGATATGAGTACTATGTGTCTTTCATAGACAACTACTCAAGATATGGGTATGTTTACCTGTTTAAATTCAAATCTGAAACACTTGAGAAATTCAAGGAGTTTAAAGTTGAAGTTGAAAAACAACTTGGTAAATCTATCAAGTCACTTCGATCTGATCGTGGTGGGAAGCATATGGACTACTACTTGGTAGAAAATGGGATTACATCCCAACTTTCAGCACCTGGTATACCTCAGCAGAATGGTGCATCTGAAAAGAGAAATAGAACCTTACTCAAGATGAAGAGATCAATGATGAGTTATTCATCATTACCAGAATGGTGCATTGGAGACTGCGTTATACATCCTAAATAGGGTACCTTCTAAAAGCATTTTAGAAACACCTATTAAGTTATGGTCGGGACGTAAAGTTAGCTTGCGTCACTTCCGAGCATGGGGATATCCACCACACGTGCTGAAATCGAACCCTAAGAAATTAGAATCACGGTCTAAGGTATGCTTCTTCGCAGGCTACCCTAAAGAGACTCATGGTGGATTGTTTTATAGTGCTGAAGAGAATAAATTGTTTGTGTCAACAAATACTACATTCTTGGAAGAGGACTATATAGGAAACCACAAATCTCCTAGTAAATTAGTACTAGAGGAGATGGTTCCAGGTGAAACCACTAATGAGCCAACAATTGTTGTTAACTTTTCTAGCTCTTCAAGTAGGAAGAGGAATTCTAGTCAAATCCAGTTAAGTTCCCGTCGTAATGGAAAGGCACCCAAGTTACCCGAATGATATTTGGGATTAACTCAGGTTAGTGTTGGTGGTATTGACCTAGAGGATCCATTGTCTTATAAAGAAGCAATGGTGGATGTTGACAGAGAGAAATGGCTAAAAGTCATGGATCTTGAGTGGAGTTCATGTACTCCAACTAAGTCTGGGAACTTGTAGATCAACCAGTTAGGGTAAAACCCATTGGGCGTAAGTGGATCTATAAAAGGAAACGTGGAGCCGATGGGAAAGTGGAGACTTTCAGGGCTACACTTGTAGCAAAAGGGGTCTTCCCAAAAGGAAGAGGTTGACTATGAAGAAACCTTCTCCCTTGTTGCTATGTTAAAGTCTATTAGAACTCTTTTATCCATAGCTTCCCATTTCGATTATGAAATTTGACAGATGGACGTCAAGACAACATTTCTAAATGGGTATCTTGACGAGAGTATCTATATGCTCCAACCAGGAGGATTCATTGTTCAAGGTGAACGACAAAGGGTTTGTAAGTTGCTAAAATCCATTTATGGATTAAAGCAAGCTTCACGGTCTAGTAACAAGAGATTTGGCACTACGATCAAATCATACGGCTTTGAACAGAATGTTGATGAGTCTTGTGTCTACAAGAAGATACTCAAAAAAGATGTGGTTTTTCTCATTCTTTACATTTACGATATCATACTTATTAGGAATAATGTAAGGGTACTATCGGACGTTAAGAAATGGCTAGCTAACGAATTCCAAATGAAGGATTTTTGAAAGGCTAAATATATTCTTGGTATCCAAATTATAAGGAATCGAAAGAACAGAACGTTAGCGTTGTCTCAGATATCCTACATTGAAAAAATAGTTGCCAAGTATGGGATGGATAAATCCAAGAAAGGAGCGTTACCTTTCTGGCATGAGATTTATTTAACAAAAGACCAATGTTCTAAAACTCCTCAAGAAGTTCAGAGTAAGAGACAGTATCCTTATGTATCAGTATGTTGGAAGTCTAATATATGTGATGTTGTGTACTAAATCAGACATCTGTTATGCAGTTGGGATAGTAAACTGTTACCAATCAAACCCTGGTTATGAACATTAGGTTGCAATCAAGAATATTCTCAAGTATCTTCGGAGAACGAGAGAACATGTGCTAGTGTACGGTAAAGAGAATTTGATTTTCAAGAGGTACACAGATTCTAACATCCAGGCAGATAAGGATTCTAGGAAATGCACGTGTGGATCAGTTTTCACACTTTGTGGTGGAGCCATTGTTTGGAGGAGTATAAAGGAAATTTGTATTGCTGACTCCACAATGGAGGCCGAGTACAAAGCTGCTTGTGAAGCTGCTAAAGAGGGTGTCTAGATTAGGAAGTTCCTAACCGATCTGGAGGTAGTACCAGACATAGACAAACCCATAACACTGTTCTGTGATAACAGTGGTGCTATAGCCAACTCTAAAGAGCCTAGAAACCATAAACGGGGAAAGCACATAGAGAGAAAGTATCACCTGATAAGGGAGATAGTAGTCCAAAGAGGAGATGTTGTAGTGACAAAGATAGCCTCTGAGGATAATATTACTGATCCATTTACAAAGACGCTTCCGACTAAGGTGTTCGAGCATTATTGGGTAGTTTAGGATTACTAGATAAATCTTCGTAAAGCTTTACTGTAAGTGGGAGATTGCTGGGGTTTCTGCCCTAAATTTTACGTAATCCAATTAAACTATAAATAAATAAATGAATTATTAATTAGTAATATTTACATTGTCATTTATTATTGTTTAATAAATGCAATCCATCATAAGATCCATAGTTACTTATGATAACTTAAAGTAAGCATGTGATGCGGGAAGATTCATTTAAGTCGTAACTCAAATAGTCTGTGGTAATGTGTTAGGAATGGTGTCCTAGAACTTTTAATTATTTAATAAAGATAATTTATTTTGAACAAATAAAATAAATAAACATAAGTTCTTTATATTACTAGATTGATTCAATGAATGATACTAGGAATGTATGAAAATATATTAATATCAAACATTCAAATAGTAAAACTCTAAGTTGCTCTTATGAAATCACGAACAAGTATGTGAATCATACGAGAGGATTAAAGTCGAGATGATTAACTTAAAAGTGTCTACAGTAAATGGATAACGTTTAGGAACCTTATCCTGGGAACATTGTTGTTAGGTTCGCATTTTGTTTATAGACAAATGATCTAATCCTGATCATTCATGTGGGTGACATAAAATGGAAGTATCATATGCAATGTTGCATGTATAAGACAGGACCACGATGTTTGATCAAATTTCTCATCGGTACCGTTTACGAGAAATGATCGAATATCAAACTAAGTTTATCAATCGTGATAAATCTCAATCCTGAGTGAAATGTGGACTCCTATTTATGGAGTTATGTTCTTTGATTCACATGGTTGAGAGCGATCTGATATGAACGCTCAATACAATTCTGTTTTGGGAACATAACTAGATAAGTAGCTGAGAACACATTTACACGATATGGAATTCATAACTTTCCTATAAATTAATGGTATCAGTGCGATACTTAAATATTCTAGGAACTTTAGGAAGCTCTCTTGATGTACTGATTCGAGACATGAACAAGTGGTGCCACGACTTCTATTGATCACAGAAGTATATTATCTCTAGTTCAACTAAAGATAATGTTCTTTGGAGAATCAGTGGGAACACAAGGATAAAGAAGTAATTACAGGGGCAAAATGGTCCACGTGAAGGATATATCACAGATATAAATAAAAGATAAACTAAATGGACATAACTCATCTATAGTGAGGGGAGTTTAGCTATTGATCTATAGTGGAATTATTCATAGTTAAATAATAAGTAATTAACTGACTATGAGTTAATCACTTAATTGACTAATTATTAAGCCCATGATCTAGGTCCATCAGGTCCCTATGCTAGCCCAAATGTCGTTGTACCAAAACTAAGTTATTAATTTAACTTATGGAGAACAAATAATTTAAGTAATTGAATTTACTTAAAATTAGGAATATTAATTATTTGAATAATGAGATTATTTAAATAAAAAATTAATATTAACATTATTAATATTAATAGTGATAATATTAATTGTTTAAACAAATAGTTTATTTAAATATAAATTAATATAATATTTTAAGGCAAAATTAATTGTTTAAATAAATAGCTTATTTAAATGGTAATTGATGTTAATGTTATTAATTATTTAAATAATGAGTTTATTTAAATAGAAATTAGTAATTAGTATTATTAATTAAATAATGAGTTTATTTAATTTAATAATAAATATTAGAGAGGATTAAAAACAATTGGTTTAAGAAACAAATTGGTTTTAGCCTAAAATAATTAATTAATTGAATAAGATTCAATGGTAATTATTATATTAATTTTTGGCTAAATGTATTTAATTAGAAAATATTATTTGAATTTTTTTTATATTAAATACATAATAAAAAGAAAGTAATTATAAATAAATAAATAAAAGAAGAGAATTCAATTTCACTGCAGCGTGCATGCATAATGGGCAATGATAAAGTTTTCCATTTTCCTTTATTTATTTTTAATTAATTAATTTATATTTTCTTTTTATAATTAGGAGATAAGCATATCTAATTAGATTATGATATTCTATTTTCTTATAAATATAAGGCAACCTTGCGTTCAAGTCCAAAAACCCATTACAATCGTTTGCAAGAACCTTTGAAGCATGAAAATGGCACAAAACCTCCTTAACTAATCGGATCAACCCAAGAGTTCCAAATGATAAGACAAACCCGAATTGCAAGTCCAAAGACCCGATGCTATTATGCTTAGCATGAACCTTTGAAGCAAGAACTCAAACCCTCCCTAACTATTCGGAAACACCCCCTAAGAATGGCTAAAAACAGATTGCTTAGGAAAGATGATCGTTGATCTAGGACAAGTTTCCAAGCCCAAGATTCGAGACACTCCACAAGTAGGATGATCATTTCCACTTGAATGACTCTAAACATGTAGTCTATGGCAAGACTACAAAGGGGTGAGGCTCAAGGTTCTCAATTTGCTCAAAAGGCAACATTTCATTACATTTTCAAATCTTACAAGTCTTATTTATATTGGCTGATACATGGCCTATTTATAGGCTTAAAGTACATGTAAATTTCGTTCATAATGCTCCCATAACAGCCTCATGATGTCCCTAGCTTGTAACCCCCAAAATTAAAGCAAAACCATAAGTTACAATTAGCTACTATCACTTTGTAACCTACAAGGAAAGTAAAACATTTGTAACTGATATTTAACTTTAATTGAAGCTTGCAAATGGTCATTAATGCTTGTCTTGGAGTTGCTTTAAGTTCCCTTGAATGAAGCTTGAGTTGTCATAAATACATCTTGAGTGCATTAAATGCAACTTGAGTTGTCATCAATGCATGTACTCTTTAAGCTTGAATTCCTTAAATGCATGGCTACATAATTCATATCATTCCCCCATTCTTCAAAATGATTCGTCCTCGAATCAAAAAGTGTTGCTGCAAAAGAATAATAGAGAGGAAAAAAAATTGAACCTTACAAGTACTCCCTCACCTTTTACAACTCTCTTTGTTCCACTCATGTTTGCATTCAAAATTATTGAAGATTGGCTAAGACTTTTTAAGAACCAGCTCATATATATGTAAATATAACAGTAATGAAGAGCTTACAAAAGACCAATTTCAAAAAATTTATCAAAATTGATAACACTTAAGTGCATAAACCAAAGTGCTGGAATTTAGGATAATCCTGTGCACAGAAAACAAATCCCCGAATTGAATGACTTCCGTTATGATTTGGACAAAGTGACCTTATGAAATTAACGACCTAATCCTTCTTATAGAAGACATTATTGTTGCAAAAAAATTGATCTTATGAGAAATCTATGTCATCTTTGTGAGTTTTAAAAGACAATTATTGACAACGAATGTGCACATCGTATAGTGAAGAGCTCAGAAGGGAATGAACTTCCTATGTTGCAATTGAGAATGTGACGTTGAGTTCGGGATAAAGTAGAAGCAACATAGAGGTTTTTTTAAGGAGTCTCAGACTTGGTGCAGGGTTTGAGCATTCAAGCCAAAGGCTGAAGCAAGTTTCACTATATGTTGATGTCGACGAAAAACGTCAATGCTTTTAGTGAGGGTGGTTTGTAAACAAGCTTGTTTCTAAGGCACATAGCTTGGTAACCATGGTGAGGACTTGGCGTGGATGTAAAGACCCCACCCTAATCTAGTCTAGATGGAGAGTACACATAATGGAAACGCTTAACACTAAAAATCATTGATCGTAAAGCAATCTATTTAATATTTAAAACTACATTTCACTTGATAGACAAGTCAGAAGTTATATGTACGCCGTCAGAGATGCGTGTAGCGTCCCATTTAGAGGTAATTAAAATTTCTTGGATAAATTAATATTATTATATTTTTTTACATAATATTAATCAGGTTGAATCAATTAATTAGAATAAAAATACCTTGTTCTTTCGAAAAGGATATTTTGGTATTTTTCCCGAAACCTCGAATTTTAAAATTTATGATTTAATTAATATTTAGATTTAAAATTGATCATCTCATTGTCAAGATTCCAACGCAGCTGACGATTCGTCGTTCTGAGACTCGGTGATCGAGATATAGATGTTGTAAGGTGAGTGACAGTTTCGTAAATACTTTAACTCGAGATTTTTAAACTAAGATGACTTCCCATTTATCATTTTCTAGATTTTAGACTCTCCTTCTCGCCTCCATTGCATCCGCCTTTCATCTTCTTTTTTCCCTTTTAGATTCGATTAAATTTTTTTGTTAATTTGTGATAGTTTTCCGCGTAGTTCGTGTTTCTTGTTAAACCATTCTTTGTGGAAGATTATTTCATCCATAGAGTTTTGGTAAGAGTTCTTGAACCTTCTCTTAGTTGATCTTAAATTTCTTGAAATGAAAAACTCATGTTTGAAATAAAACTATTAAATCTATTATTAAACAGATTCACTGTCGCAACACAAAATCGATCTGTTATCATTTTTGACCAAACCAAACAACCTCCCTCATTTTTTTACTATTCATCAAGACCAAATGACACAAAAATTCATCCTTTCGATTCAGTTGAGCCAAAAACCTTTCCCTAGCAAAAGTCATCCCAAAAACCGAAAACCATATCAAGTGGCTAAATCAATTTCCTTCAAGCCTTAACTGAAACCCAATTTTAATTTAATTTAATTATTTTGATTAGTTTATTAATTTAAAAGTAATTGTGACAGGTTGTGTTTTAGATTCATCGAAAAAGTTGGATTGTTGTTCAAGCTCTCCAGGTGAGCGAACATTCTTGAATTTTTGGGTAATTCTTTAGAGAAATCTAAAGGATTATTCGTAGAATTTTGGGAATTTTATTTTATGTTTAATTTTCTGGAAGTATGAGGATTTCTATGAAATTGGAGTTTATATTATTTATTCCAGGTACTAGAAATGTGAGGAGTATTGAGTGACCGCGTTTCTAGTGTTGCTGTGAATTTAATTATGTTGAGATAGAATTGGTGACATTTAATTTAGAGAATTATTCGTGATAAGCATGTGAAATGCATATTAAGTTTGGAAGTTGGTTTATTACGATAGCATGGATGATGTACTTTGGTACTAAGCAAGATGTGAAAGCCTTGGTTTAGGAACTAGTAGAGTTACCTTTCCATGTAACGAGATGAGACTTGCTGGTTTTAGAAGTTAAAGTAATTTTAGGAGTTTTGGAAGTGATTGGAAGTTAAATGTACCTGAATGATTTGTTTAGAGACTAACTAAATTATTACCTGAAACTCTTGAATGTTTGCTCATTGAGTTTAGTCTCATGATGCTACTTTTTTTTTCAGGTAATAAAAAGACGGGAAATAGTGGGCGATGAGCATGTGGAGATAAGTTATAGACTATGGCGGTTGACAAGCTTTCATTTGAACATTTTATTTCTTTTCGTTTTAAAAGGATTTGGAGTGTTTTGAATTTAGTCTTTATTTTTGGAACTTGCTAATTATTCTAGCTTTTATAGAAGTTTCATTGTTTTGTGTTAAGTAAAAATCTTGGGATTGAGAACTTTATTATTATTTATTGACTTTGTTTTGGGATTGATTTAGATCCTTAAATTACATAGAGGGGTTGTTAAGTTTAAATTGTCTTCCGCTATGTTATATGTTTACTCGAAAAGGTCGAATCTTTAAAGTGTGTATCCCATTTTCAAAAAGAAAGTACATGCAATCATTGGGCATATCACCTCGGTTTTTGAAAGGAAAGTGTTTCTCATTTAAAAACGTAGTGTAAACGAGATAAGCTACTCTATTATCGTGAAAAGAATAATAAACAAAACTTATATATATACTTATACAATTTCTCGGTCTTCACAACATTCTTCTTTACATGTCTAACACTAGACATTTATAGACTATCTAGCAAACCCTAAATGTTTCACGTGGACGTCTCCAGCCTCGGCTTCCACTTCTCAATGATCACCAATATCTCTAATGCACCTCGATCTCAACTTGTACCTGGAATTGTTAGGTGTAGCATCTTGAGTATAATGACTCAGTGAAAACAAAATGACATAACGGTAATTCTATGAAGAAAGATATTGTTTTATTTGTGTCCAAAGTTTATTTTGAAGCACGTTATAACTACTAAACCATTACCTTTCAATCTTATATAATGTTCACAACAATAACTTACAATTCTCACATTTCTTACTTCCATGTAGACATAACCTACACCATCCACCTTTCAAGCTTACCGGAAAACGAATTCTGAGCCTTGGCATCTCATAAGTAATCTCAATTAAGCATACAAATTACCTTAACTCACCCCATTAGAAATACGAAACTCTTACACCATAACTCGAGTACTTCTCTTCTTATACAACTTATCTTTATGCCATTGCATACTTGCACTATTATGTCTTTGCATACTCATTCATTTATGCCATTGCATACTCCTTCTTTTAGGCCAATGCATACTTATTCTTTTATGTCATTGCACACTCATTCTTTTATGCCATTGCATACTCATTCTTATCTCACCAGGAATCACACAGATAACCACAGTAGTTAATTACATCTCTTACAACATCCACTCTTTTCACACACACGCATACAAATGCAAGGCTACTTGTATGCTCCTAAGTAGAAAACAAACCAGAACGGTGTATGTATGCTTAGTACGATATTTCTTAACACAATCAAGATCACACCGTCCATCATCTACTAAGAAGTATAATCAACCATTAATAATATCACGTTCATAAGAACGAATCAAATTAAGCATTCACAAATATAAACAAAGAAAAACACAGTCAAGCACATACATGTATAATAAAGATCTTAAGCATTATTTATTTGCATTCTTAACAAACTATCTCTCCATCCTTTCGATTCCTAAACACTTCCGCGAACATTAATAGTTAGCATATTTAAGACTTAACATTAGGTGAAAGCTTAAGAACAAAGTGCTCGTTGGATTACTAACCGACCCATAGGGAACCCTAGAGTTTATTCATTTTAACAACCTTTAATTCACGTTAAGTTTTGTTACCACTAACAAGTAGTCTAAGCTAAGACTTTGACATCAAATATTTGAACTCCAACCAAGCTTGAGAGCTAAGGTGGCTTATTGTTATCCTTGGGATGTAACCTTTACACATCTGTACGCGTGCAACCACCCTTACTTTTAAAACTAAAAGAGTATACACACTCTTTTTCACTAACCTACTTTTAGATTTCAAGTCTTAAATACCTCAAGAATTCCATTAATATTAACTTAATTTATAATGGAGGCTTTAAACGATTATGAATAACTAAATCTTATTTACCCTCACACTTAGGTTTTCAAAGGACTTTATGCTGGGTTATCTACCCTAATCTTATGTAATCCACTAAGACTATAAACAAAAAAATGATTATTATTTTCTTAGTAATATTTACATTGTCATTTATTGCTTATAATAAATATTATCTATCATAAGATCCAGAGTTACTTATGATAACTTGAAGTGAGCGTTGGATGTAGAAGATTCACTTAAGTTGTAACTCAAAAAGTCTGTGGTATTATGAATAAAGGATAAGTGTCTTATTTTCCTAGGAACACTACTAACACGCCCCACTTGTAAATTGGTACAAGTGATCTTATCTGGATCACTCATATAGAGACATGTGAGTGGGGGTGTTGCTACAATAGAGATTGTAGTAGACTGAACTAAGATATACTTACTGTCTTCTGGTAAAACCTCTCAGAGAGATACTTTATATATCAATAGGTTGATCATTTAAAATTTATCTTAATCCTGTTACGAACTCTTGTTTGCAAGAGACAAATTTTTGATTTACATAGATGATAATGACTTAATATAGTTCACTCAGTATGCCTCCCACTTTGGGGATTGGATCTTGTAGATAGTTAGGAACGTAGTTACACAAGATTGGAATTCACTATTTTCCTTATTAGGAAATAGATTAGTAGTTCCCTTATGGACTGATTCAAGGCTTGAACAGCGGGGCCTCATATCCTTCTGATCAAGAACTCATCAAATGCATAATGGAGTTTATGTAAGGTTGTTTATTAGAGAATTAGTTCGAAGTTAAGGAACAAGATGTATCGCGGTGGTTAAATTGGTAAATTGTCTAGTTGTGAATACGAATTACTTGTGAAGAACCAAAGTGTAGTTAATGATTATATCTAATGGACATAACTATGTCTATATAACTAAGAGTACACAACTCTAGATATTAATTTAGTGCAGTTGTCTCAGAGTTAATGAATAAGAATAAATTGATTAAATGAGTTTTAATTAATTTAATTCTAGATCATTGGAGCTTAGGAATATAGGTTCATGAAGTCCCTATGCTAACGCATGTTAATGAGAACAATAATTAATAAGATTAATTCATTTGAAAAATAAGTTTAAATAATTAATTTGAAGTTGTCAAATTAATTCTAATGGTAGATTAAGTAGAAGAGTCTATTTAATGGGAGATTAAATAGAAGAGTCTATTTAATTAGTAAATTTTGAAGTCGTCCAAAATTAATGGGAGATTAAATAGAAGACTATTTAATTTGAAGTTGTCAAATTAAAGAAAAGAAAAATAAACAAAAAAGAGTTGTATTTATTTATTTAATAGACTAAGTATATTAATTATAGAGGATGTTTAAAGTGCCCAATCATTTCTAGTTGGCTCCAGCATGATGGTCTGAGCCCAATGATAGATGAAGTGGGTGTGTGGACCTTTCCAGCAAAAGGCCACACACCAACATCAATGATAAAGAGTTATTATTGAGCATTTTATATGTTTAAAATATCTATGGTTAAATGAATAAGATTAATTTAAATTTTTAGATATGGGAATAATTAATTTGATTAATTTAAAATATGTTAAGGAATATCTTTAATAATTAATTAGATTAATTAAAAGATATTATATCATAATTATTCAATCTTTATTTAATTATTTAGATAATTAAATTTAGTTTTGATTTCAAATTTTAAAGGTTTTCTGAGATTTTTTTCTCTATAAATAGTAAAGAGTTTTTAGAAACTAAACACACTAAGGTCAAGAGTTGCAAAAAAAAAAAAAAAAAAAAAAAAAAAAAAAAAAAAAACTCAGAAATTCCTCTTTCTCCTTCCTTCCTGTCGCTGCCGCCCACTGTGGTGTAAGGAAAATATTTTTTCTTTCCATTTTTCTTTTCCAAGAAGGATCGTGTTCATGCACCGTTCTCTTTTGTGCTTAGTGAGGAAGATTTATTGGTGGTCCCAGAATCATAACCAAGGAGGAAAAGCAGACACTTCTGTACAAAGATATGTTTTTATGTTTTCAGTTTTAGATTAATATTATTCTGCGAGGAAAGATGCTTGGGAATTCCGCTACGCGGATCTTTGTTTAGAGGTCACAATCCCAACACTTTACACGTTGGACTTTTGAGTTTTTAACCTCTTTTTGATTCTTATACAAAGACAACCACTCTTCTCCAACCCTACTTTGACACTTAAGGTATTATCATACATAACCCATCAACAAACCATAAACTCAATAATCAAAGTAGATTAATAATCCTTACACTTATCAAACACAACCAAGGTCATTTATAAACATAAAGAGTAACTTAACCGTTCCTGAACTGATTCAATTGAGGATAAACTTAATCAAGAAGCTTAACCAACTAAGAGTGGTAAAATACAAACACTAAACCAACACCTACTATTTTATAATTCATAACCACCAATCTTGCATACATAAGTATAAGGAACCTAGCTTTCCTAGAAAGAACATCTATGACATCTATTTGAATCAAGCAAGTGCATTTAAGCTTTAACTAGTATCTGATAGCTATATAGGTCAAGTACTCTTCTAGCTTATACCTTATATCCATTCCACATATTCAATACAAGTTTGCTTTCCTTTAAGTCAAGCAAGTGCATTTAAGCTTTAACTAGTATCTAATAGCTACCTAGGGCAAGTATTTTTCTAACTTAAACCTTATATCCATTCCACCTATTCAATACAAGCTTGCTTTCCTTTAAGTCTAGTGAGCAATTGAACTTATGAAACACTTTACTTCTTAATGAATGTGATTTATAAAAGAATCAAGCATTCCTTCAATTCCATACAATGAACCCACTCTTACATAAATAACTCAAAACATTAAAGTAAGTTCCCTTATATCTAAAGGGTATATATGCAACTAAACTCACATTAACAAACACACGTAAGTTTGTAAACATAATATGTTTCCTCAAAAGCACATAAGCTTAACCCTTAACCACCAACTTCCTAACTATTCATTACCAACTTCTCGTTTCACTTAGTTATGTCTTGGTTCTCATACATAGAGAAACACACTCACTTAAGCACCTTCAAATGCACACATCAAAGTCAATTAAGGTCATCCACACTTAACTCATATAAGTGAAATCAAGTTGTTTCCATAACGATTAAAACATTACGTAACTTCTTGACCTAACCAAGATTAGACATTCATACACCTAGCTTGCTTGGTTAACACCCACTTAGTGTATCAAGATTAAACAAATACATAAATAATTCATGAACATGATAAGAATAAATCCCCCTTACTCTCTTTAGAACTATTGAACTTTTAAGTTTAATTAAGTTGTTTAACCACTTCAAATTTCTTAACTTACTCCCTATTCTAAATAATGAAAACATTAAAGTAGGTATCCTAGACTTGGCTAGTCTTACCATTATCTACTTTGTTGACCATTCACTAACTAGTCATTTTCTTACCCTTAACATAACTTTTATCTTGTTAACTTAGTAAAATTTTCATTAACACCATTCACTTGAAACCCGACAACATATAATGCATACTAGATTTGAAGCTTTTACTTTCTTATTAACCACCTCCTAACCTTTTAGGCATGCCACCATTAAAGATTTAAATTACATTTATAGCCAACCTCCATTTTCTACTTATCACAAGCTATTAACTTAATCTTGACTACAAGACTTGTAAACATGCATACTAAGGATTCCAACTAGTTTTCACCACTTTTAGTCTTTTCTAAAGCATCTTACTTACGGTATTAACCATTTTAACCCACCACTTAAGTTTAGCTTGTTTTAAGTGAACTAAACTTTAATTAAACATCTTTAGTTCTTTACTTACAATCTTAATTCTAATTTATGGCTCATTAACAACATTAACAATTAGGTTTTAGCTTTAACACATTAGCCACTTTTAGGATACTACTCTATGCTAACACCCCACCATCCATAACCAACTATACGTTTTCCTTTAAGCCATTGACCTGTTCCGATAAATACTCATTTAATTAAGTACATACCAAGTTCAAAGAACCACCAATATATTTATCAATCAAACAAGTAAACTTGACAATTTAATTTCTAATAGAAAAATATTCATTCAATTTTCTAACACTTCAATTCTTATACCTTAACTTTTACCAACCAACAAACCAAAAACCACACTAGCCCACAGACTTACCAGTACCTCGTTTCATTCTCACCTTTTATATGGAAAAGAATGCAATGAGCACCTACAAACAAGTAATGGTATACAATACCAACTATTAGTATGGGTACCACACATCCACCTTATAATTAAACCAATCAAAACATCCCAAAAATATCCCCTAACCCGAATTACCCAAAAACAGGGGGAGGGTGTTCGGCCATAAGTGATAAAAGTACCAAACTTTGCTTAAATTATTCCCATGCTTAATTTTAAACTATTTCCAACCAAAAATCTATTTTAAACTCATCAAATTCATAGACGAACTTTGATTTAATTAACTAAAAGTTCCAAAGAGTCATTTCCAAGAAACCTATTTCAATTTTTATAAAGGTTTCTCATTAAAATTCTTAAATCTCAATTTCCTTCTAAATTCTTTTCAAACCCTAACCTTGAATTTATGGAAACTTAATATCAAAAGCTCAATTCATACAATTTTAGATGATTCTTTCAAAATCCTTGATAAACAAAAGAACCCAAGCTTAAAATCACAAATTCCAAAATTTTTACCCAAAACCTAGAAATGAAAAACTTAAAATTTCGTGAGGAAAATAAAAGGGAAAGTTAAGGATTTTTCTTCATTAAGCTTCTACTCAAAATTCCACAAAAAATTGACATTGATTTGAGGAAATTCCATCAAGGATTGAAGAAACCCAAGGAATCCCTCCCATGGAGGTGCTCTCGGCTGGCAAGAAGAAGAAGAAAGAAGAAATTTGTGCAGATTTTTAGTTTTAAAATCAAATAAAATGAATTTTTCCTTGCTATACTTAGCCCAAAATATTGTGAATTAGTCCTTTTAATTACTATATTCAACTTAGAAGCCCCACAATTTTACAATTAAGTCCTTAATTTTGGTTTATTTGTAAAATCAACTCACCATTAACTATGGTTAAATTATTAAACAAAACTTAATCTTACACTTTTAACCATGGCTAAATTTTAACCCAAGTATGGTTAACTCAATTGACCATGGTTAATCAATTTAAAATAACCAACTAGTTTCACATAAATCACAAACACCAATTATAATTAAACTCTCAATTGCTAAAACATTTAAATAAATAATTTGAACAATTAATTTTATTTCCTAAAACCCGGGCCATTACTGTGGCGCGGGCCTTGACGCGAGCCAAGAACATGTTGGGGGTGCCTTAGTGGCACTTGACAAGTTAAGTACAAGTTGCTTGCATGACTTGGGTGGTAGCCCAAGTATGCACTATGAGTGGTAAAGACTTGAGTAGTAGGAGTAGCACAAGACGTCCATGACATTGGCACATGTTTCGTGGACATGGGCCAGGCGACTAGATAGACTCGCAGGCATATGAGTGCATGAGTACACAGTCAGACGACATGTAACGTCCTGTATCTCTTTTCGAGGTAATTGTTTTCTAATTTTAATTAAAGTCTTTAAAATTATTTTTAGAGTTAATAACTTAGCATTTATGAGTTTTATTCATTCATATACCTTTATTAACTTTAGAAGCTTAAATTACTTTTAGGCACATTAATAATTATTAACGGGCCAATTAATAAGTATTAATCATTTTTTAGCTAGTTCAAGTACTTGGAGTTCAGTTTTAAAAGCTAGAAGCAAACGAGAGACTTTTTAGTAAGTTCTCTTTTTCATTTTAAATACCTATTTTAGTCTTCATCTTCTTTGACCAATTCAAAAAAAAGAAAAAGAAAAAAAGAAAAGCTCTCCATGGACTTCATGGTCGACACACTAGAGAGGAGGAAGGGGAGATCGGGGTTTTCTTCTTTCTTGACGGATTTCGACGATTCTTAATGTGTTGGAAAGCTCTCGACGTGGGTTTTCTTTTCATCCTACTCTTGGAACATTTCTCATTCTTTAAGGGAAGTCCTAAAAAGTGAGTTTTCAAAAAAAAAAATCTTATGGTTTTCTTCATTTTTGTTTCTAAATGAATTTTTAAGTTGAAATCATGTATTTCCATCAAGAAATTTAACAATTTTGAGTTTGGAATTTCGGAAAACACTATTCACCTAAAAACATTATTCATTCAAGATCACTGGTCACCTGAAAATTCACTCTTTTTTTTCTTCATTTTTTTGTGTTTTATTTGAGTTATGTGATGAAATCAAGATTGGAATGCCCTAAAAAATTTTACTCATTGATAAATTCTACCTAAAATTACCTAGAACGAACCTGAATCGTCTATAAAAGCTGGAAATACTTCCTCTTCCAAAACAGCCTTTGTTGTGGGCCATTTGAGAACCATCACAGGCTTTTTTTTAGTCTTTTAAGGTTAAATTAATGCATTTTAGATATGATTAATGTAGGTAGGGTTGGATCGCACGCTTGAATGCTCGTTTGGAATCTTAGAAAATATTTACTTCCTTCTAAGGTGAGTTTAAAGTAGTTGTTGAGTGGTTTTATGTTTTTTAATTGCATGACAATTATGTTCTATCGGGGTTAAGAGACTTACCTAATATTGAGGAAAGTGCTTAAGAAAAGTTTTACAACAATTGGATGGAGACTTTTAAACCTTGTAAGAGAGTTTTGAGCCATAATGTGTTAGAAAGTACTTTGGTGAAAATTGTTGGTTTGGAATGGAAGTAAGCTTAAAATATGTTCCTAGTTGGTTTTGTAAGTTATAGAGAATTTAAAGGAACTTTGGAAGGGAAAAGTAATTGAGTTAGTTTTGGACCAAAGCTACTTAGAGAAAAGAATTGTGGTGGTTAATGTATAATTTAGGCATTCTTTGTTCCTAATAGTATAGAGGTGTTCGTATGGTTATTCTTTCGCTTACTTTAGAAGATGTGGTAACAAAGTGTTGTAGTAATATGTGATGTGGGAACAAAGTGTTGATGTGATAACAAAGTGTTGTGGTAATACGTGACATGGTAACACAAAGTGTTGGGGTAATACGCGACGTGGTAACAAAGTGTTGTGGAAATACGTGATGTGGTAACAAAGTGTTGTGGTAATACGCGATGTGGTAACAAAGTGTTGTTGTAATACGTGCGTGGTAACAAAGTGTTATGGTAATACGTGATGTGGTAACAAGTGTTAGGTAATACGTTAGGTAATACGTGATGTGGTAATAATATGGGAGGTAACAAAGTAAGGGGATTTATCGACCTATTGGGCTCCTAGATGAAACAGGCTTTGGGTACCAATATGGGATGTGATCTACGGTGTGGTAACAAAGCAAGTTCGTAATACGGTTATTACTATATGATAGTTGTGGCATAAAAAGACGTATTTATTGTTAGCGCTTTTATTTTCAATCTTGAATGCAATACTTTATGTAGTTTGATGTTTGGTTGAAGTGGGGTTACATTTGATATTATGCATAAGTTGTATTTTGGGGTATGGAATGGGTAGTAAAGAGCATGCTAGGACTTTGGGCACATTTTACCATAGAATTGCTTGCCTCTATTTTACTCTTCACTAGCATTTTTATGCTAATGTTGCTACACTTACAACTTTTCAGGTACTTCTCGTAGTAGAGAGCGAGCTATAGGTGGTGGTGTTGCTTGATTGATGAACGATGATGATGGATATGGACTCGGGGCATTTGAAGAATGCTTGCTTTTTTGTACTTTTGATAAACTTTACAAAACTTATATGTCGTGTGTTTTGAGCTCAAGAGAGCATTTTAAAGCTTGAACTTCTATTATCTGCTCATGATTTGAGATTATTTTCAAGGAAATGCGCATTTCCCCTTTCAGTCTGTTGAGAACTATGTAAACAGGTTTTGGATAGTCCGATTTTTAAATAGAACCATGCCGAATTTTTGATAAAAATTAGTCTTCCACTGCGGTTAGGTTTTAAATGAAATAAAAGGAGTCGGGTCATTACACGACATGACTACGTGGGTGGTTGGAGAGATTTTAAGAGGCCACTTCCACCACAATAGATGACATGCTTGATACCTTATCTTGTGGTAGTTAAGGAGGATTATGTGGAGGCATTAGAAGACGATACATCATCCTAACGATATTTTCTTGAACACCTTATGTGTGTGAGCCTCACTCCCTATAAAATAGACCATCCTATGAGATGTGTAGATAGTCCTTCCTAGCTAGAAGTAAGTTCTCATAGTCCTTGCTCAGGAGGAGTAAGTTCTAGTTTGTCTTAGCTAGAGTTAATCTTTGTATCGATTAAAACTAACTAAGTGTATGGAGACACTTGTGGAGAGTTTTTGCCTTTGTATAGTGCAAAATTGTATTCCTTTTGTTGAGTAGTAAAAGGTTGAGAGGTTTTCCAGTATACTTTTGTCTCTCTCTCCTTAATCTTATTGTGAGTGTTATTTACTTGATGTGTATGACTTATGAAAAGCCATTTGAGCATGTCATCTAACTATCCATCCAACCAGAATGCTTGTGACTCATCTAGTGTCTTCTTAAAGCTCAATTGGGTGTGAGAAAGGCAGACTAGGAGAGCATCCTCATGCCATATGGGTAAAAAATTTAATATTCTCTTATTCCGCATTTTGATCTTGTGATAGATACTATAGTAGAATTCTAGGGTCAAAGAAGTATATGAGGTCAAAGTTTTGAGAATATTTCCATTCCTTGCAATGATTGAAATTGAGTGAAAGAGAGAGATGTGGAAGTGGAGCAAAGAGAGATGAGAGAGAAAGAAGAGGAAAGAAATGAAGAAGGTTAGTAGAAAAATAATTAAAAATGTATATTAAATACAATATCACCATTGCCACATCATCAACAAATTAATTAAGCTCTTTAATTTTAAAAAAATAATGTTTTTTCTTAAATAATGGGTAGCAGAATTTTATGCAATACTAGATTTTTCACGCGTGCCATGCACGTGGTTTGCCTTTAAATTTTATAATAAAAATGTCAATATTATTATGAAGAGATTTTTTTTACTAATATTTTGAAAATTCAAATTTCATAATGAAATGGAAGAAATTAATATAACCCATATAAATATATATATATATATATATATATATATATATAAAAGAGGAAAATTGCATGGTGAAAAAATAAAAGAGAGGGAGGTCACTTTAAAAGAGCACAATATAGAGAATAAGAGTCACCTTATTTTGATTTTTTAAGATGAAAAAACAGAAATTTCATGATTTTGTATCATCTGGTTACACATGGATGATGGATACATGTAGATGACTAAAGAATTATGAAACAAAAGTTAAAAAATATATATTTATACACCTTTTATTTTCTTTTCTTCAAACTCATAAACTGTCTTGAATGTGTCATGGAACACTTTTTTCTGACTTAATTCTAAAAATTATTTTGTTTAATCAAATAATTTAAAGTTTATGATTTTTTATATTGAAAGTGTAAATAAAACTTGAAAGTGGATTAAATTGTTAAAAATGTTAGTTTTAGTTTAGATGTTATTTTATTGGGTATATTAATTAAATATAATGATAAAGGATAATGATGCAAAAATAGGAGACAAATTTTTTTCCCTCTTTCTTTCTTTGGGCATATGAAGGTGCAATAGAGAAGTTGCCTATAATCGAGACTAAAAAACAAATCTAGGGTGAATCAACCTATAGCCATAAAATATTTCATAAAAATACATTTTCTTTATTCAAAAACTCTTTTAAACACTTTAAAAGCTATCCCAAGCAGGTACTACATTTAACACATTGAATTTGAGTCATAAAAACAACAATTATGCTGCGACAAAAAATAATTTTTTCCACATAATTCCAAAATGCAATCAGAATAAGCAGATTGGTATTTGAATAATCAAAATCATTTTAGTAAATTAATATAAACCATGTTTGAGAGTCAATTTTCACGCAACAGATCTGTAAGACAAATTGGATTTCCCCTCTTCGATCAGTCCCCTTAAAGCTTAACAAAGATGTAGCTTGCAAAAGAAGTAAATTCATGTGATTTTCTATAAATTTATATTTCAAGAATGTTAAGAAAATTGCTAAATTACTATTTTAGAAAGAGATTTATACCAATTTAGAATAAAGAATACAAAAGGCATCATAAGTGAAACCATATACTTTATACAAATAAGATATACCTTTAATAAATTTCTTTTAAATGGTGGAAGATCTACTTGAATCTTTATTCCCTATAAATTATGTTTAAAAGAAAAACTATAAATATGAAGAAAAATGTTAATTAAGAAAAATGTTACAAATATAAGTTCAACTAATATGAAATATTAAACAAAACTAAAAACTATAACAACCTTTTCATCCAAAATTTTTAGTTTAAAAACCCTCTTGAAATTTTAAATAGCTTCATCATTCCCTTTCTCGTGACTCTTTACTTTTGTGAACCATTTATTTTAGAAGTTTTCCAATAAGAATATAATACTCACTTGCATTTAAAAAGAAAAATAATTTTAATAATCATTATAAAAAGAGTTGAAAGTAAGATGAATGGAGTTAATAAAATTTAGACAAATATAAAATTAAAAGTTATTAAAATATATAAAATAAAAATTAGAAATATACCTAACAATCCTTTCCTTTCCATAACTCTATCCTAAAACATATAGTTTTTTGTTGTTTTTTTTTATAAATAAATTGGTGTGTTAATTCATCTCTATTTACATGTATATATAGTAAATTAAAAGTGAAAAACTCAATAATTTTTTAATTAATTAGTAAGTTATAAAACTTTTCTACTACTCATTTAATTGGAGTGTTACAAGATGGTATTCCTATGTCCTTTGGTTTTCAACTTTTAAAAAATAATCACACTAACATAATTATATATTTAAATTAGATGGTTGTTGATGAGACAATCTCAAGAACGGGCCATAACCTATGATATATTGTAACGCCCCGTTATTGTTGAAGTGAAATTTTTTTTTTTATTATTTTTTTTTAATTTATTTTTATTATTTATTTAATGTTATTTATTTATTTCAATTTAAGTATTTAGATTAATTATTATTTTTGTAATTTCGATTTTAGTAGTTAATTTCTCCCGAAATCCTTTTTAATCGTTTTAATATTTTAAATTCGCTTCGGTGACATTAATAATTATTAATAGGCCAATTAATAATTATTAATCACCTTTAGATTTATTTAAGAGCATCGGGTTTCGTTTTATAAGTCAAAAGTCATAAAATGACGTAACCGTCATTTCCAATTTCTTAAAACATCTAAAATTACTATTCATTTATCTTTAAATATCACCAAATGGACCAAGGTTCCTTCATCTTTCTCTTCCTTTCCTTCTCCTTGCCGTGGGTTTCATCCACCATTGATGTGAATTTTCTTTTCTTCGTTTCTCATTCGTTTCTCGATGGATCGGCTTGATTTCGGTTGCGTTGGATTGGTAGGGACAAGGGCTACCTATCCAACCTACCTTTTCGAAGTTTCCCGTCCTCTAAGGGAAACCCTAAAAAGTAAGTTTTCAAAACTTTTTATATGGTTTTGTTCGTTTTTTATTATAAATGAGTTTTGAAGTTGAAATCATGAATTTCTATCATGGAATTTGACGATTTTGAGCCCGGATTTTTGAAAAACACTATTCACCCGAAAACACTATTCATCTGAAATTACTATTCATCCAAAATCACTATTCACCCGAAAATGCACATTTGTTCTCATCTTAGTTATGAGTTGTATTATGTTGTGCAATTGGTGAATTGTAGATGCGATTGCTCAGTTGTTGTTTCGTGGGAATTGGAAACTTGGAGCAAGTCTTATTTGGCAAAGGTGAGAATAGTTAGGATTTAAAGTAACTATAGAAAGCAAATAAGTATGATGGTTTGTAGAATTGGAAACTAAGATTAGAATTCGAATCTAAGATTAGAGAGATGTGAGTTAGTGCCCTTAGGATTAGGAGTTAATCCTTTAAGTGAGAACTTAGGAGTTCTCGAGGGAAGCATTGAATCTTAGAAATTACTAAGTTAGATCGTTTCGAAGCTTAGGTTGGATCATTGGAAGTTAAAAGATCCAAACTTTTATATAGAATGGTTAATAGAACCTCGGATTATGTTGGAAGTTTAGAATCCTTGAGGGTATAGGTTAATCGTTTAAGTTATGATTTTTACTTTATTATTGGTAGCGGAGTTCGATTGACATATCGTTCGTCAGAAGTTTCCTATTTATTTACTTTATGTTCTTTTACTTTATGCTCCTTTACTTTATGTTTGTTTCGGTTACTTTATTATTCGCACTTTACTTTATTTACTTTTTGCAAGCATGTGTGTAACAACTCGGACTTTTCAGCTAATTTTGAAATTTTAAATTAATATCAATTTCTAATTTCTAAATTTGATTTAATGAGTTATTATTATTTAGGTATGATTTTGAAAATATAGATATATCCTTTAATTAAGAAAAATGAAGTATTGCTAGAGAAATTAAATTGAGAAAGTGTTTAAGACTTTTATTAACTTAAATTATGGGTGGAGGAGTTCAAAACAAATTGGGTTAAATGTTGTTTTGTTTGGAGGAGGAAGAAAATTTTATTTAAGAAAAAGATGCAAGGTTGTGTCAATGGTGGGTTCTAATTTGGTGGTGGGCCCAAGTGGTCTCTATGGCCCATTAGCTATCTCCAACATCAAAGGATAGGGTTTTGGACTAGTGGGAATTAAGAAGCAAAATTTTAGAAAAGAAAACGAAAAATATATTTCCCTCCCACCCCATTTTCGGCCGCCGCCCATGCTTGGAGAAGAAGAGTTTTTTTTTTTTTTTTTTTTTGCCCCTACCTCCCTTTCCTTTTTCAATTACTCATCCTAAATTCTTGGGGAAAAGCTTACATTAGAAAAGGAGTCTTTTTAGTCAAGTAGAAGAAGAAGCTAAGGGTGAGAGGACACTCTTTTTCCCTCCTTTACCACCGCCGACCGTGAGAGCAATTGATGGTGGATGGTTTTGTTTATTCCTTTTCTAGTTGTTAAGAGTTTGTGAGGGAAGCCATTTGAGCAAAAACTTGTTGGGAGAAAGACCTTTCCATCACTAACACAAGTAAGATTCTCCATTTCTTGAATTTTCTTGCTATTGCTTCAATGGGTTCACTCTTTCAAACTACTTTTGGGAAACTTAAATATCACTTGAAAACTTTATTTTAATTTTTTTTTTGTAATGAAGAAGATTATAAAAGCCATAGCATTGAATCAAACTCAAGTTTAGGCTATGCTCTCCTTGCCACTGTTTTCTGGTGAAGCTCTGGCGACACTCCGACGACCACCTAACCACCTCCATAATTCTTAGAATATTCATCGGATGCTAGAACCATTAACCAAGACTCGAACCGACACCCCCTCATTTTTATCATGTTTAGCCGAACACCCCCCCGGGACATTGGTTGCCTTGCCACCGCCTGCTAGTTAGTGCTAGTTAGTCCTTTTGTTTTGTCTTAAATCCATGTCCATAACCTACGGTTTTTATGTTCAATATACTATATATATATATATATATATATATATATATAAAGTTTTATGCTTTTGTCCTAAATACCCATGTCCACCGTGCCTTGTGTTTGTCCACTACCTTTTGATGTCCACACATAGCCTTTGATTTGGCCATTTGGGTTTTATTTACTTATTTGGCTTTACTGTTTTATTTACACACACACACACATATATATATATATATATATATATATGTAAACTTATATTTATATGTAAACTTCTATTTATATAAACTAGGACTTTTATTTCCCTGTGTATACTGATATACACATATAATATATATTTATATTAATATGTAAAACTTATAAGTTACGTTATGTTTATATATAAATACTTTTGATTTGAATTTCCTAGTAAAACCACTCTAATCCTTTTGGTCCCGGAAGCGAGTTACGTCTTATCGTGTCTTTGTTTGATAATTCTAGATGTTAGTTTTGGTTTTATATGTGTTTTAAACTGATTGTGTGTAGGTGGTGTTTGAATCAATAAACCGGATTGTTAATTGACAATGGAACATTGGTGGTTTTGAGGTTACTAAGAGGTGAGTAAAGAGTGGTAAATGAAGGGAAAGTTGGAAATGACCCCACTCTTTAATTGGTTCATTTGATTGATTTCATGTTTGATATTGTATTGATGTTTGATATTTATTATGTGCATATTTTAAAGCTCCATGAAACTTCACTCTAGCTAGTTTGTACTTCCATTCTGCTGGGAAGAGCATCTCATCATTTTTGCTTGCATTTACTTTTCGAAAACAAAGGGTTGTCGTGCCCCATATGATTACGATTACTTTCTCTTCACCGCTATTAAGTATATTAGTGTGTTTGATTGAATTGTATGCTCTTGTTTGTTTATTGTTGTTATGAATTTGAGATGTGAATTGTTAAAGTAATGGTAAATTGAAAGAGGAAATCGGCATGTGTTGCCAAGAATTAATTGAGATATGCATGTGATTGGAAATGTAGGGTTTGTACATCTTTCTTGTTGCTACGATTACAGGGCGTAGCTATGGTCCCTGAGATAAGTGAGGCGGCGGTTGTGTACCAAAGCTAGGCGGCGGTTGTGTACCAAAGCTAAGTTCACTAGTAAGATCTAAGGCTATCTCGGTCAAGGACTTGCTCTATTATTATTGGACCACTTCATCACTTGTGTAGTTTTGATTGATGGATCCAAGCAAGAAAGGTTGCAAATACCGCATTTCATTGTTTTGTTTGTTTGAAGTTGCTTCAACGGTGAGGTGACATGTTTGTTTAAAGACTTAAATAAAAGATAATTAAAAGAAGAAAAGTTTATATGAGTTTTTACTTTTCCCAAGCAAAGATTGTCGTTATTTACAAATTTTCTTTCATTTAACATTCTTTTCTCACTAGCCAAGGGTTGCTAATGGTGCTACACCAAAAACATTTCAGGTGATGAAAGGGGAACCGGGCATTGATGACTGATGGCGAGGCGGATGGATGGACTATTACGCTCTTTGGCTTTAGGATTGTCTAGTTGATATTTAGACTTTTTGTTTCATTAATTTTCATGGGTATTTGTAAAACTTTATGAGATACATTTGTTAATGGATTTGATGAATATTTTTATTAAAACTCTATGAATCCCGGGATTCTTTGAAATGAATTTTAATGACGAAATATTTGAAAACAAGTCTTCTGCTGCTTTACTTATGCTTTAGCATATTTTATGTTATTTTAGGGTCGGGTCGTCACAATGTGCAAGCATAACCATAACATCTTACACCATAACATCTTGCACCATATTATCTTACATCATTGAAATGGAAGAGAAGGGAGGTGAGAAACAAAAAAGGTGAATGTGGATCCGACGGGAGTCCCCATTACCTTCATGCATAAAAGGTGAATGTGGATTCGACAGGAGTCTCCATTACCTTCATGCATATCATTGATGGAAATGGAAAGTGAGAAAAAGAAACAAAAGCGAGAGAAAGAAACGAAAGTGAGAAAAAGAAACGAAAGTGAGAAAGAAAATGAGGGGAGAATGTTGGACCCTACGGGGATTGTCCGCATCACCTTCTTCATTCATAAGGTAGAATGTTGGACCCTACGGGGAGTGTCAGCATTACCTTCATTTATGCATAAAAGGTGAATGCGAATCCTACGTGATGTCTTCATTACCTTCATGCATATTATCGGTGGAATTATATCATGGAGAAAGAATTGTATATTTCATAATGGAAAGTAAAACAATAAAGAAGAATTAAGATGTTATACTCATTGCAAAGTTTATTTACTTTTCTTATTTATGTCGTAACAAGTTAATGGATGAGGATTGACTACGAGTGTTAGTAATATCATCCTTTGAAAAGTTTAGAATGAAATTATCTAGAGTTTGGAGAACTTTAGGAGTGGATTGTGTCAGATTAATTGGACACAAATCGGAAATGCGAGTTTGAGATCTATCTTTACTTTTTATTCTTATTATTCTCACTGGGCTTAAGTTGTTAGCTCATGATATTACAAAATTTCAGGTAATGCCCTGGCAAGGGGTCGTCGAAGAGGAGATGGTGCTGCGTGATCTAGGGATGTTGACCTCAAGATGAACTCAGTTGTTGTAAAGTCTATGTATTTACTTTTGTGAACTTTAAAAACTTTGATGATTTGTACATTGTATTTAGCTCATAAGAGCTTATCGTCGTTATGTTATGATATTAAATCTTTGAACTCCTGATTGGGACTTATAGTTCCATGTGATTTTATTAGATTTTGAAATTAAGATGTAAACAGGTTTTGGCTAGCCAATTTTCAAACATAACCACGCCATTTTTCTTAAAATATAAAGACTTCCGCATGGTTTTTCTAATTTAAATTTATTTAAAAGTGTCGGGTCGTCACATATATAGAGAGAATTGTAGTGTTTGTTTTCCCCGTAATTTTCTTCTTTACCTAGTCTTAATATAATAAAATAATAAAAATATGGAATTAGAAAGGGAAAGGTTTGTTAGAAAAAATAGTAGACGAAAAGTTATTAAAAAATAATTTGATCGTTGGGGTTGATTTTAAATTTTATAACTCTATGAAATTAATTAATTTATAAATGTGACCAATAAATTACTATTAAATTATTTTTTGAAATAATCTCATGATAAAATATATTTGAAATATTTTTTGGACGAAGACAATTTTAGTTTTTTAAAAATAAAATAAACTATAGCATTTATTAACTTGTAAATAACATAGTTATAATTTTTTAAGAAAGAGAGTAGTAATTTTTAAATAATAAATGATCTTTTTTAATTAATAGTAATTAGAAAACAAAAAAAAACATATTTTAAATTTATCAAATAAAATAGTTTATTGCAGTAGTTCTTTTAAATAAAACTAATTTAAGTATAGTTGGGTTGATTTTGAAAATAGAAATAATAAAATTAATTAATTTATAAAACTAAACAAAAAATTCTTCTATTTAAATTATTAAACAAATTGGAATGAGAAAATCTTTCTTAAAATGCATAGATAAAGTGGCATAGTTTATTTTATTTATTATCTAAATAATTTGTAAACTATAGAAGATATTTTTTAAAGTATAAATGATGTTTTTTTTTAATAAATAGTTTAAAAATTATAAATATAATCATGTGAAATTCGATAACTATATTTTAATTTTTAATAAATAAAAAATAAATAGAACTGAGCAATTATTTAAAAAAACTTTACTAAAAATATCAAATATCTATGAATTTCTTATTATAATTCTTTAATATTTAACCAAACATAAGTTTCTATCGAAGGTAAAACTATCACATATATCGATGAATAAAATTAATGACATTAATTATACTCAATTTTCTTTTTTATAATATTTACACTTAATAAGTTAATTAGTAGTTAAGATGAATATGAAGGTTATAATAGTCATTCTAGATAATTAATTGGAGCTTAAAGGGAAATCAAAAGTTTTTCTCCTTAAGGCATTTTTTAATATACGACATAGATAAAAATATCATATATCTATGAATTTCTTATTATAATTCTTTAATATTTAACGAAACATATGTTTTTATTGAAGGTAAACTATCACATATATTGATGAATAAAACTAATGACATAAATTATATTCAAATTTTTTTTTATAATATTTACACTTAATAAGTTAGTAATTAGTAATTAGTAATTAAGATGAATATGAAGGTTATAATAGTTTTCCTTTTAATATAGTATAGATATAGATATATAAATATAGTATTTTTAAAAAGTATTTACTAATTTAGAAGTTTTTTAAAAATCCTTATTCATGTGAATTAAAGAAATCAATGATAACTTATAGAGTAATCAGTGATACCTTATAGAGTAATCAGTGATAACTTATTAAGTAACCACTGATTACATGCACGAAAAATCAGTTGATACAGTGAACAATAAAATCAGTGATTACCTATTTGTTGAATCAATGATTTACTTATACGAAAATCAATAATTTTTTACACGAAACTAGGTGGCAAATTTGTATTATTTTAGGCGCATTATTATTTTAATAAATAAGTTTTTGCGTTGCTATTTTCACAAATGTTGGATCTGATGCTATATATGCAAGAGCCCCTAAATAAAAGGGTTTAAAATACATTATTCTAAACTATAGGAACCAAATAGGTACGAAAGTCAAGGGTGTATTTTATTTTTACCCCATAAATCTATATTTTCTGAAAATATTTACCAGCCATGATTTATTTAAAAAAAAAGAAAAAGAAAAAGAAAAAGAAAGAACCGCAGTGTTTTTTTGGGGAATGAATTTCCCTCCGAACGGATCCGGGAAATAGTTGGAGAAAAGTAGTTTTTAAGAATATAAATTTAATAACAAAATCCCAATTTTGGCTTCGTTGTTAAAATTTTCCCGCTCTCGACATATTAATGGAAGCAAAAAGGTTTTCTTTTTTGAATTTGGCTCCTTCCTCTGTAAAATTCCCTCCAATTCTTTACCAAATACAATCTCACTGAAATTCTGGGATGAAGAAACCCTAAAAACAACAAATCATGGACAAAGGCTGTGGTAATGCTAAAACCATTTGCTCAATCTGCTATGAGGATCTAAAGCCCATTGTCGAAGATCTCCAATCCATTTCTATCTGTGGTCATGTCTTCCACGAGCTTTGGTATTCCTTTTTACTTGATAAATTATATATGCAGCTTTTTTTTTTGTTTTCTTTCTGATTATTATATTTTTTTGTTCATTTGTTCTTTGAATTTTTTAGTTTACAGCAGTGGTTTGAGTATTGTTCGAGCTCGAAGAAGTATAGCTGTCCTATGTGCAAGCAGAACTGTACGGTGAAAGATGTTGGACGACTTTATTTTCAGTCGATTGGAGATGCTAATGATTTGATACTTACTGAGAAACCGGTCAATTCGGTCGAGAATGATCCGGAGACGTTGCGAATTGAGGTAAGGAGGCTAGAGGTGAAGGTC
This sequence comes from Gynostemma pentaphyllum, assembly GCA_028015215.1. NCBI lineage: Eukaryota > Viridiplantae > Streptophyta > Magnoliopsida > Cucurbitales > Cucurbitaceae > Gynostemma > Gynostemma pentaphyllum. The sequence continues at coordinate 46,732,491 of CM051347.1, read as the reverse complement.
TCGGGGCTTACTTCGACATTGGACCGTCAGGGAAAGGATCTAGGGGAGCTTAATGAGGAGGTATTTTTGCTTTGTTTTGAGGAAAATTAAGGAAAACGAGATTTAATATTTAATTTATGTTTGGTGATTAATTTGTTACCTGCTTGGTTGCGTTCTTTCTCTAATTGTTGGAAAGTGAAGTTGGCTTAGAATCTGAAATGGGAGGTTGGGTTGGGTTAAGATCATATGGATAATGTCCTTCGTTTCCATAGGGAGCGTCAGACAAATAGCCTAAACAGGCATGACTTTGTACTTTTAAGTAATTTAATTAGTGAACTTGTCAACATATCAGCTAGTCAGAGTTGTAGATACAAACTGTATGATAATGTCGTTGCTAACAACACCTTCTTACTTATAATGGAAATCTATCTCTATATGCTTATTTCTATGGTGAAAATCTTCATTGTTGTCTATTTGAATTGCTGAATCATTGTCACACTGTTTCATGGGCGAATTAGTGCTGTGCTGTAGAGGTGAAATAGATCTTTAAGAATCTGTTGGGTCCGACATAACTCTGCAGCAGTGCCAGCCAATGCACTGTAGTCAACTTCAGTTGATGTTGTAGACACGTGGTTTGTTTCGTAGCAACCCAAGAGATCGGATCAGCACCCAAGAATATTAAAAAGCTTGATCCATTTGATCACCTGCTCAATCTGAGTTGAAGTAGGTATTTAGACTTGGCAAATTAGCCTAGTATCCGAGACTATATCGTGCTCTTTAAATAGGAAAATTATCATAACTACCCTCTTTTTTAATAGTGGTTTTCAAATTGCCCTATGCCTTACAAATCTTTCAATCACTATGTGATATACAATAAATGAAATGATAGGAAGTTATTGATTTAGGGGTAATTTTGAAATGATTATGGGGTAGATTTGATAATGGGAGTCGAGGGTAGTTATGAAAAAAGCCGCTTTACATACTGTAGAATGTGTTGTTTTCAAAAGTAGGAGTGCAGGCTTATATTGTGAGACCTTGCTAACAACAAAAATAAATATCCAACTTTGTGAAAGTCAAGTTATGCAAATCGCTAGTGCTCTACATGTTCTAGCATCATCAACAACAGTACGCTTAATGGGAAGAAGTTTCCCACACGGTTTTGCTGCAGCCATACCAAACCAAGATAAAACATCACAAGTGTACTTAGATTGAGAAACAAAAATACCAGTAGTATTGCGTAGAACCTCAAAACCAAGGAATTCCCTCAGATCCCAAGCTAGTCATATCAAATATACCATTAACAGTGAATATAATATCATCAACATACATGAGTAACTATGTAGGAGAGCCTTCAACATTCCTTACAAGATCGACTTGAGAAGCAACAAAATAAAAATTAAGTAAAATGAGTTGTAAGAAATTCTAACCAGGCCCATGGTGCCTATTTTAGACTATAAAGAGATGTATATAACTTGCTGCATATACACTTCATGCAATTCACTAAAAATTCAATTTTCATGTCCAAGTTTCTAAGACACCAATCATACTTAAAGAACAAATTCTAATAGTGGGCCTTTTAACAATCATACTAATAGTCACCTCATAATCCACCCGTGGTTCATGATGATACCCTTTAGCAACAACTCTTGTTTTGTAACAGGCAATACTACCATCAGGGTTATGCTTAATTCTATAAACCCATTTAGAACTAGTAGCACTCTTACAAGAAGGTGAAGGGGTAAGTTTCCAAGTGGCTTGCTCTAGCAAGGTTTGATGATCCTCTTACGTTGCCAAAGGTCTCTCATTCTCTTGCTTGGCACCAGTAAGAGAAATCAGGCTATTACCATGTCAATGAATTGGATTTTTTGCAGAAATTTGAATAATTGGGTAGAATCCACTGACACTAGGTCCTTGGGACAGCATTTCCCTGTAGTTTTGTTCTGGATCAGAAATTCATTAGAATCAAAGATGGAAGGGCAATTATTGCCACACATAGTTGATGAGCAAAAGACTTTTTTTATGAAGGTATAAATTATAATTTAAGGGGGGGTGAGTGGGGATTTTAACCCAAGTTGCATACAACAAACCAACTTGTTTTGACTAGGGACGACCAACTAGAGATTGGAGGCTATATTTTTTTTTTCGAAAAAAACGGCACACAAGACACTTCATTGATTAATGAAAGAAGATATAAATAAAACGAACAGTGAAAAGCGAAAAATAAACGTATACACTATATACCCAAAAATTGACCCAAAAACCGCCACTTATTTACAAGTATGCGGGCTAACTATTTAAAATAACACTTAGTGGGTAATTACAAAAAAGTTTATATGTAGACAACCATAACGAAGCGTTGACATGCGCCAAGTCCCAAACATAAACCCATGATTTCTTTTTCATCCCTAAAAATTCTTCTATTTCTTTTCAACCAAATCCCAAGTAATTGCTCAAAATACAGATAACCAAACCACTTTCCCTTTAAAAGGAGGGTTCATGAACACCTCCTCCAATGTTTGGCGATTGTTATCAACCCATGAGACGCCGAAAGTTTGAAAAAACCTTTGCCTCAAAAGCCTTAAGAACCTGCACTTCCACATAATATGGTTATAATCTTCAGAGTTATTTGGAGGCTATGTTTGGAACGCGTAGAAAATTCATTAAGGAAAAGAAGCAAGGTTAGTTTGAAGAGTACAGTACCACCACCTGTGTGAGTTATATGGAACAATTATCCATGCCAACTGATACCTAAACTTCACCATTGTATTATGAACCAATGGAAAGATTTGCCATATAAAAAGTCAAGTGAGGATTGAACCTGAATCCATGAGCCAAACGGGAGCTAACTGCATACCATTTGATGGAAGAAAACCTGGAGAGAATGAGACTGCAGCTGTGGCTTCAATTTGGGCTAGTGGACATCTTCCTTGAAATGAACTGCTCATTCTATTGTAGCAATCCAACATATTTTTTAACCAAAGTGCAGACAGATCTGGAAACAGACTCAATTCGACTGAAAATTGATGTCAGTTTATTGAGCAACTTGCTGTTGCTACTGATTTCTAGTGACATAAGTGAGAAATATGACCCCTGATCCATGTCTCCACTAATTGAAAAGGGACACCCTCCCCCTACTGTAATAATGTGGTTCTTGGCTATCCTTCCCACCGGTTTTTTTTGGGGTGACTGCAAATCGAGAGAAATTAAGTTCCAATATTACAATATTAACAGTTCAAATAATAATTATGAATGTGTCAAATTATAGGGAATACGAATCAACAATTACTATTTATTGTCAAAGGTCAATCCCCTATTTATGTAAATCAATAATTTTCACGTGAAGTGATCGTCATTTATCAAAGTAAATTAGTGATGATTTTTAAAAAATGCTAATTTGCTATTACTTTCTAAGAAGCACCGATACGGATACGGGATACGACGATACGCCATTTTCTAAAAAAACTAGGATACGAATACGGCAAGGAAACGTTGATTACAATATACGATTTTTAGTTTAATTAGATTATTTTTATACATTACAATGATTTTAACATTAAACTTGCTTGTTTTAGTTTATGATATTTATATTAGAAAGAAATTATCAAAATAAATAAAGATTTTGATGTTTTTCAATCTCAACTCTTATTAATTTTCTCCAAGACGTATTCAAAGAGTATCGGAGTATCGGATACGGATACGCCACCCAAGTTGAAGTATCCGTGCTTCATAGATTACTTTTATGCTGTATTTACAATTACTTGTTTATAAAAGCTATGTTTATATAATTTTTTTTTTAAATTTTGAAGCTATTTTTGTCAATTGCCCTTTTTCTTTTGCATCTGCAGAGGTGTGAAGTTTTTATGAGGGTAGGAATGGAAGTTTATGCTACCAGCCTACAAATAGAGCCTTGGCTTGAACCCACCCTCCTCTTAAAAGATTAGGCTTATGCCGCACCTCTTCTTGAGTGTTGAGATATATGATTAAATCTACATTTACCCATTGGATTAATGGGACTAGTGGTGATTTAACATATTTAAGATGGTGTCAGAGCCCAACAAACCCGAACAAGTATTCGATCAAAAAATGGGATCCGACCCATGAATGGTGAGCCCAAAAGAGGCACTATCTTGAGGGAGCATGTTGAGAATCCTACATCAGAAAGATGAAGGGAACTCACAATATTTATAAGATACATGGGCTACTCCTTATATCGCCAATTGGTTTTGAGATGGAACCCCATGATATCAAGATGCATATTAAATATGTTAAATCACTACTAGACCCAAAAGTTTCAATTGGTGATTTAACATATTTAATATGGTATCAGAGCAAGAGGTTCTGAGTTCGAACCACGTGATGACATTTCCTCCCGTTTATATTTTACATGTTTGGGTCTTGTGCATATATTTAAGCCCACATATGAGGGGGAGTGTTAAGATATATGATTAAATCTACATTTACTACCCATTGATTTAACATATTTAATAATGAGAAAAAACCTCAAGGCCTCACGACTTTTAAAATAATCATAATTTATAATTTTATCTTGTGTAAACTATGGTGTTATGAGTCTATGACTCAAGATGCATATATATTGTCTAAAGAGTAATGACAATGATTATATATATATATATATCGAGAGTAATGAATATTGAGGCCTTTCTTCACTGGATCAATATACTTTAACCATGCCCATATTGATTTTTGGTTTTATAAAGTCTAAACAGTTCAAGACAAATGATTTTCTTCTCAAGATAAAAATTTCAAGTTTTTACCAACTAGATCAAGCTTCATGTGCTCTATACTTATGTGAACTAGTGATGAGTGTATTCTTTTATGTGATCCTTAATCAGAACGGAATGTCTTATTTCAGCTTAATCTTTGCCGGGATCGAGTGAAGAAGGAAGTAGACTTGAGGAATGAAGCCTTGAAACAAAAAGCTTCAATGTGTCAACTGCTTCATATAAAAACTGAGGTAAAAACTCACTTTTAAGTTTGTACTCTTTTATGTGTGCTTCAGTTCCTCTAAATTTATTTTGGTTAAACGTCTATCATGATTGGCTGCTAAATCATGGGATAGGAACTTGATAAATCAACTGTTGAGTGCAAAAGGTTGCAAGAAAGGAGTATGGCTTTGGCCAAGGAGCTTGCTGCTTTCAAGCTGTAAGTGTGATTTCGTTGTTGGAGAAAATATTGAGATTTTTTCCCCTTTTTTGTGTGTTAGCCTCCTAACCCAGTATTACGATTTGTATTGTAGGGTATCTGAACTGGATCTTGATGAAGAGGAGGTGCTAAAGCTTGCTTCACTTGGTAGTGGAGCAAACAATAAAGAGACAATCGACATTCTAAGGAAGTCCTTGGTCATGCGTAATAGGTCAATTATCTTAATGTTATCTATGGAATCAGAAATAATGATAAAGAATAACTTTCACATTTTGATTGTATTCTTTCATCTTCAATTTAATTTAAATGATGAGCAAACTTACGAATCAAAACCATTTTTTTAAAGGAGTTATAAAGAACTGATGACCAAGTGCAATCTTCTTGGAAGAGGAGAGGCTCGCTCTTGTAAGAACCTTGACAAGGCAAAAGAGAAGATAAATAAGCTAAAGGTGAGTTCATTGACAAGTAACATCTCATTTTCTGGGTTCAATCGGATTTAATGCTGTATGGTCACTACCAGGCAAGGCTCAAGGAACTAGAGAAAGCCACTGAAGCTAAAGATAATGAAGTTTTGAGAGTCTTGACAGATTCAAAAAAAGCTAGCATTCAAGGGGTTGAGAATAGCGTGTGTTGTAAATGTAACATAATTGCATTAAAAAATAAGTCTGCTTCACCAGATGATTCCGGCCCAACTGCAAGCCTGATCAATGACACTTCCTCTAGGAAAAGTAAAAAAGTTGAATTTGCAGGCAATGTATATAAAAATGATATGACCTTGGTAGATTCAGCTAAGGATATTTGCTCCTCAATGGACAAGAATAATTTAGAATTTCTTAACTTTGAGCTTGGCCATTTAAATCCCAATTTAGAATACCAAAATAGTGAAGAAACAAACCAAAGGTCTTATGATTTCCAGTCAAAGACTTGCAGTATGAGCAGAAAAAATGCTGCAGAAGGCCCAGTGAACACTATGTCTTCAACCGCTACTGCCAATAATACTAACAAGACTACAGCTATTGGTGGGGATAAAAGCATGCCTTTCGTGATTGAAGACATTACAGAATGTGAACCTGTACTTAACATTAGGAAAGAATCTTGTAAGCAACTACCACCTAACAGACCAGGTAATCTTTTTATCTATACTTTTTTAAATGTAAAGAGACTGATGACACCAATTGGTTTGGATTCTTTGTTTTATAGAGGAGTAATTGATACTGATGATTTTAATGTTTAAAACAATATCCAGGGGAGATATGTTTTTCAGGTGGACTTCTTGGTCCTGATGGATCAAATAGGTTTTTGGGTAAATGGTGTAAGCGTGGTCAGACCAATGGATCAGGTACAACGAAAGGTTCATCTACTGGTAACTTGATTGTCGTTGGAGCTGATGGGAGAGGTGGCAAAATAAAAGTCATCAGATCTCATAATGAATCCTCACGGGTGAGTTTATAAATTTATTTCTTCTCTTCTAGCAATTTTCTTTGAAGCAATGATCCAAATTTATGCCCATTTCGATAGTGGTGTAATAATATATTTGAACTTTTTAGTTGGATTTGGAAGGCAACAAAACATGATCATAAAGTTACATGTTCAGTTCAGATTGTAACTTAAAAGTGCTCCTTTTCTGTAAACTTCTGCATTCTTTGTTCCTTAAACATACACTAATATTGCAATCCAGCTTCTCTTATAATCAATAAACTTCCCCTATAGCTTACAAGAAGTTATTTATTTCTAAGAAACCTATTGTATATATGTTTTTGCAGCATGATATGACTTCTGCTGGAGCAAAGAGGTTCAAATATGGAGTGAATAATGCTAATTTGCACATAGAAAACTTCTTTTCAAGATGCTAGTTAGTTTGTTCATTTATATCGTAGGTACAACTAAAACTATTTGGTTCACTGTCTTGGTCCTTTTGGAGAATTGGGCTGTATGGGAATGGGAAGGGAATTTTTTTCTTCTTATTAGTGCCACCTGTTAATATGATGTTGAATCCCTTCCTAGGTCAACTTGCAATTGTATTTCACTGTATTCTTGGAAAATGTCTAGGTTGTACTGTGGATAAATTTATTTATTAATCATCCCTATGCAAAGGGTTCAAAGCTTCTTTATGAATTTGATGTATTATTTGTGCATCCAAAATCACTTTTTATAGTTATATTGGGATTATTGTTGTGGAAGACTTTCTACAAGTATTATAGGATTTGCAGTTGCCAATTTTGGTAATTTGCATGTCTTTTGTTTGGAGGGTGAGAAACTGATTTTTGACGATGCTGATAATTAGGTAGTGAATTTTATATTTTTAGATTCAAAATGTAATGAATTTGGTTTATTTCAGTCTTCAGTTATCCTTTCTACTAATTAATGTTATTTTAATTTTATTATTTTGATAGAACAAACTAATACTGAAAATGCAAAATAGATGGCTAAGGGGAATTTCGAGAGTCCGCTATCTCTCCCAATTCTCA